>CM035808.1:10819967-10833587 GCA_020466095.1 Chlorops oryzae
TAGTTAAAGAGATATAGGCAAAATATGTTTTTTTCGACTTTGATATACTTAACTGCCATCAACTCGGTTGCTTATTTTTATACTTCAAATTTTTTGACAGGAGTGAGAAGCGAAAATACAGGTCTTATAACAAATGTAAATTGTTTTCTTGGTTTGTAAGAGTTTATTGGAAATTTTCCAATTCGAAACTGAAAATGTTAGTTTTCCCCCCAAATTTTTCAACTTTGAACCCTTTTTTACCCCATTTCCTTCAGTGCAACGCCTCCAAATTGGCATATTTTTAAAAAACACATTTAATTGACAATAAAATGGTGTATAAATATTGATAAGTTCTTGAAAATTGCTGAAGCTATTCAAAGTTTTGAAAAAAAAAGAAGAGATTCGATGTAAAGTTTATAAGAAAAACACAAGTTTGCTCTGCAACGTATTTAGTTACATAGTTTTTAGTATTGTACATGAAGAAATTGCCTTTTAAGTGATTTTCTTCAAGGAACGTTTTTTGGGAAATCGCGCATAATTCCCCAGCAATAGTCTGCCATCATACGAATGTCCCATCTCCCTTGATACCTTTTCTCCATTGTTTTAATATCCTGGTGGAAGCGTTCTCCTTGTTCTTCGCTGAGATCTCCTAGGCTATGTTGAAAGTGATCTATATGACTATGGAGGTAGTGTACTTTATGCTCATGTTGCAGCCTAAATTTTTAAAGTTCAGGAGCATTTCTTCAACTAATTCTTTGTAGTTGTCAGTCTTGTTATTTCCGAGGAAAATTTTTACTACTGCTACAAATGATTTCCAGGCTAATTTTTCTAATTCAGTCATAGATGCCATAAAAATTATGGAGTCTTTAATTAGCTGAATTAGATTTGGGGCCCATAAAAAATGCCTGCTTTTAGTTTTTCAGTGCTTAATCCAGGAAATTTTTGGCAAACAAATTGAAAACAATGACCATTTGTATGCAGAGCTGATAAATTTAAAAAGCTGCTATCGATGAATCGTTCGCTACTTGCAGAGCAAACTTGTGTTTTTCTTATAAACTTTACATCGAATCTCTTCTTTTTTTTTTCAAAACTTTGAATAGCTTCAGCAATTTTCAAGAACTTATCAATATTTATACACCATTTTATTGTCAATTAAATGTGTTTTTTAAAAATATGCCAATTTGGAGGCGTTGCACTGAAGGAAATGGGGTAAAAAAGAGTTCAAAGTTGAAAAATTTGGGGGAAAACTAACATTTTCAGTTTCGAATTGGAAAATTTCCAATAAACTCTTACAAACCAAGAAAACAATTTACATTTGTTATAAGACCTGTCTTTTCGCTTCTCACTCCTGTAAAAAAATTTGAAGTATAAAAATAAGCAACCGAGTTGATGGCAGTTAAGTATATCAAAGTCGAAAAAAACATGTTTTGCCTATATCTCTTTAACTAGAGCTGATAGAGAAAAACCGACGGCATTTTTGAAATCACCTGAGTCCAAATATTCTAAATCAGTTTCAAAACCGTCGGCACCAAAATCTTTGTCGGCCTGTGTTATTCTTCTTGCATATGAAACGAAGCAGTTGCTCGAAAACTCTAGAATAAAATCTGATCTCATCTTTATGCATCAGATCCAAAGTTCTTAGGGAAATTTTTTATCTTGCATATCAATGAATAAGTTGTAAAAAAGTGTGACGAAATTTAAGTTTTCAAGTAAAATTTTATACCTTGCGACCGATTTAAACACGCCCCCAATAGAAAAGTGAACTGAAAAACAATATCGTTATGTGAAGGAAATTAAATAATAAACATTCAAAACAATGCCGTAAAACGTATCATCGTTGAAAAGGCAAATATTAGAGCAAACGATATTTATGGCATCAGCGTCGTATGAGCGACGTTAAGCACACATTCGACATGTTTGCCCGCACCGCAATGCGTCGGATAGCGAAACGTTTAGCGTATAATAAAATTAAGATAATGAGCGTAAAAAGTGTCAATACTCCGGTGGAAGCCATCATCAGAAAATATTTTATCTGAATTAAACAAAGAGAATGTATAAAGTGAAAAAATAACAAAGCCTTCAGGCATAACATTCGCATCGAAACATATGTGCAAACTGAGGGAATTTGTTATTTTGGCTTTCTTTTTAAAAGAATTTCATTCATATGCTAATATTTTCTGCTGTTATCAGTGAAATTTTGATTTATCTTCAAGCTTCTGTGAGCTCATATGCAGAACACTCTGAGTCAGATGCATACAAACGTATGATATCTCATTTACATGATGTGATCTGTCTGCAAAAAGTAAAATTTTTGGGTCTTTGCACGTTGCTGCATGATATTAAGATTTTGTGCCTTTTGTGCTTACTCTAACAATGAGTGAGAAAAACTTGGCACATTTGTGAGTTTGAAAATATGAGAAAAAACTTTTCAAAGTAATATTAAAGGGATAATGGAAATGATTGAAAGTATAAGAAAGAAAAATGAATAATTTCCCATAATTATAGATTGCTTATGGTATCGAAAATTAACTTCAGAGATAATTCATCATTCAAAAAAACTTTTAATTACTAGTTGACCGCCCCAACTCAAAGTCTCCTTCAAAAGGTCTTAAAGTTTAATATCACATAGAACACTTTCCTCATTCGACTTATCGTCTTGCGACTCCAAAAGGCCTTTAACAGAAATTATAAGAAATGAGAACCTTATTACTGTCACTCAAAAAAATTTTTTTAATTAAAAACTTGTTTGATAGACCATAAAATATTTAATGCATTTCCACCCTGCAAGCATTTGGAAGATGTTTGGAAGAACGTTCGTCCAGAAGATGTTTAGGCGATTCTTCTGGAAGAAGGTTTGTCCAGAAGATGTTTAGGCGATTCTTCTGGAAGAAGGTTAGACGATGTTTTTCATTTCATACCAACAATTCAATAGCAAACACGTGCATCGCCGAATCATCTTGTGGAAGAATCGCCTAAACATCTTCTAGACGACCGTAATACGAACGTTTGCAGTGGAAATTTCCGCGATTAAAAAAGCGAATCTTCTCCGCGATTAAAAAAGGGAATCTTCTCCGCGATGAAGAAGCGAATCCTCTCCGCGAATCGCTTTCGACCGGACAAATTCTCACAGCTATGATCCGAAAGCGATTCTTAAGCAACTGTTGCGGCGAACAAAACGTTCGCGGCCGCGAATCGCATTCGGATCTTCCGCAACTGAAAATGCTTGCAGGGCAGATAGGAATTTCTTGAATATGTATCTCTAATGATTTCAGATATTCAATTCAATTTCTGAGCATCTCTTTTAAAGCAAAAACTAAAAAAATAAAAATCTTATAAATAAGCGGTTTACGGCATATAAGTAGCGGAGTTAGTTCCCATTTCTTTCTTAAGGCTTTCACTAAATTAATGAGGTTAAAGTGTCATGCATTAGAAACAAATATGATCCGAAAAATATAAATCGATTGAAACAAAACGAACAATTACTTCCAAAATTTCTGCTTTTTTTCGTTCTGAAAATATAAGGCTTCACGACGAAATGCGATACTGTTTTACTTTCATGATATAAAAGAGACATTGATCATTGAATTTCCTCTTCTTTATGCTTATTCGATTGAAAGAAGATGAATGGTTGCTGGATGCTTGATTGAGGAAATTCCCAGAATCGATTTTCTTCGCTAAAGTAATAGCTGGAACGATTGTCTTCCTGTATCGATAGAATTTCTTAAGGTATTTATTTTTGTTGCCTTGGAGGAATTTTTATTTTATCAATGCGAATATTGATGTCATTTTATTTTAATATTTTTCCCAGAACTTTTATCTTCAAGGGAAAATATTGTAATTAAAAGAAAACACGTGCAATGGAATCATTCCATATATATTGTACAGTGAATTAAGAATAAATTATGATCCTTTCTTTTGAACCATTGCTTCATGATACTTATAAACACATTTTTGTTTAACCTTTCAAGTAAGAAATTAACTTAATTTCTTTGTAAGAACTCTTCATTGTGCACAGCATTGAACAATATGAAGGATACTGCATGATGACAAATGCATTTATTCTCCGTGATATGAGTGCTTGTTACAATAAGTTCAAGATTTTGAGTGACGTTGCTTTTAAGTGCAATGTCAACACTTGAAGATAATGGCCATGACAAATGTCAGCGACAGACACAGACACCCCAAGAAATGCAAAAGGAAGAGACGCTATTGGCTCGAGGGGATATTCGTAATGTAGGTAATTTAAGGAAATTTTATTCATGCTATTTAAGGCCAAAGAGTCAACAGAAAAGAACAGATACGCCGATTAAAGATTTCGAACACTGAGAGAAAAATCAAGAAATGTTAATGTGGCGAACAAAAAAACTCTCAAACAAATTTAACGATGAATCTAAGCTTTGAGTGAACTATAGACGAATTATTTGAATATTCAAAGCATTAAATTGAATAAAATTCGATTTTACCTTCTCATGATTTAAGTTTCTTTCATTATTTATTCTGTTTACACACAGGAAAGCCTTTAAGCTAGATTTTCCGGTCATCAACGTTAAGCAAACATATCAAATAGCTTTGAGCATTATGTATATAAGTTATTTATGTGATAAAGCGAAGCTTTATGTTAGCCATACACTTGTGTACACTATTAAGTCGTAAATCAAGGATGTTAGATAAAGTACAAATGAAAGGAAAGTTGTTTTATGTATTGCCAAGATGTTATCTTTTTCTGTAGTAGCACCATCTAAAATATTCTGGATAGCCAAAAAAGATAACTAAGGAATTACTCGCATCTCTCTGTCTTTCTCTCTTTCTCTGTTTCTCTCTCTCTCTTTCTCTCTCTCTCTTTCTCTCTCTCTTTCTCTCTCTTTCTCTCTCTTTTTCTCTCTCTCTTTTTCTCTCTCTCTCTCTCTCTTTCTCTCACTCTCTCTTTTTCTTTCCCTCTCTCTTTTTCTTTCCCTCTCTCTTTTTCTCTCTTCTCTCTCTCTTTTTCTCTCTTTCTCTCTTACTCTCTTTCTCTCTTTCTCTCTTTCTCTCTTTCTCTCTTTCTTTCTCTCTTTCTCTCTTTCTCTCTTTCTCTCTTTTTCTCTCTCTCTCTTTCTCTTCTTTCTCTCTTTCTCCTCTTTCTCTCTTTCTCTCTTCTCTCTCTCTCTCTCTCTCTCTTCTCACTCTCTCTCTCTCTCTCTCACTCTCTTCACTCTCTCTCACTCTCTCTCACTCCTCTCTCCTCTCTCTCACTCTCTCTCACTCTCTCTCACTCTCTCTCACTCTCTCTCTCTCTCTTCACACTCTCTCTCTCACTCTCTCTCTCACTCTCTCTCTCTCTCTCTCTCTCACTCTCTCACTCTCTCACTCTCTCACTCTCTCACTCTCTCACTCTCTCACTCTCTCACTCTCTCACTCTCTCACTCTCTCACTCTCTCACTCTCTCACTCTCTCACTCTCTCACTTTCTCACTCTCTCACTCTCTCACTCTCTCACTCTCTCACTCTCTCACTCTCTCACTCTCTCACTCTCTCACTCTCTCACTCTCTCACTCTCTCACTCTCTCACTCTCTCACTCTCTCACTCTCTCACTCTCTCACTCTCTCACTCTACTCTCTCACTCTCTCACTCTCTCACTCTCTCACTCTCTCACTCTCTCATCTCTCTCACTCTCTCACTCTCTCACTCTCTCACTCTCTCACTCTCTCACTCTCTCACTCTCTCTCTCTCACTCTCTCACTCTTTCACTCTTTCACTCTCTCACTCTCTCTCTCTCTCTCACTCTCTCTCTCTCTCACTCTCTGACTATCTCTCTCTCACTCTCTCTTTCTCTTGATGTATTCTTTCTCAATCAAAGGAATTGAGGTGTTTTTGTCCGAAATCTTTAAATATGATATTGAGCTTTAATTCTTACGAATTCACTACGTTCACTTCAAATGAAAGCAATATAAAAATATAATTTTTCGCTCTGTGGAGAATCAAATACGCTAATTATGCGGATAATATTCTATTCTATTATTTCTCATTTCTTGTGACTTTTTTAAACAGAATGTGCTGCTAAAAAAGAACAGTAAGACATAAAATTCAATGAATAAATTTATCCCTAATAAATTTGAATACAATCAAAGATATGGACATTAAGGATAAAATAAAAACAAACTGATTGAAATAAAAAATACCGATTAAGAAGGGAATTCAATACTATTCTATGTCTCAAATACATTTGCATACGGCCATGGAAAAACATTAATTTTGTATATTTCATTAGAAATAATATTCTTTGTTCACAATATGAGCTGAGTAAGGCGGAAACTCGACAAATAATAATATTAAACGACATGGCTAAATGGAGCGTGAAGTCATCTACTTTCGATCACTTTTATTTGCCGCAAAGTATGCTACGAAATTTTCGAAACAAAATCGCTTTACGCTTAACTTGACTGCTCAAAATCGAGATGTTGGAAAGAGAAGAAAATTAAAGCGACGAAAAGAAAGTGAAATAAAGCAAGGCAGCCAACTGACCTACACAATCGCAAAATGTCCATTAAGAAAATTTATAGCAACGCACATTTGAGTCAAAATGAACAACGAGTTAACATGTGTTTGCTTTTTTTTTATTAAATTCTTAAACCAAACAAGCAAACAAACACAAAAACACATAAATTGAAGTATAGTTCCTTTTCGTATCGACACTGACTTAACTAGCCTTTACCGTTTTCACCCTTTCAAATAGGAAAATGCTTGGCTTCCGTCTATCCGTAGCAGCAATGACTTCGAGTACGAGTACTTTTGTGTATTATTGTCGCAACCACTTGTTGTTTCGTGCTTAAATTTATGTTGCTCAGTCAGCGGACATGGACTTGGTATGCCATATTTTTTCATTATTCGTTGTATGCTCCATTTTCCTTTTTGTCCTTTCATATATTATAACCATTTGATGGGGCACGTCCTTGTGTTCTTACATTTTAGCTCACACCATTAGAGTATGAAACACTTATCCTCAGTGGAGTTTTGTTCTACTTAGACCCACCCGACCAACATATTCTGTGCACGTTGTTTATTTTTCTTGCATTACACGTTTTTATGGCGTGAAAAATGTTTTGAGCACTTCTCGAGTGGATACCAAATAAAGTAGCTTGTTTTCTATGCAGTCTTAAACAGAATTCTTTTGCCCTATTTTTTTTTCATTCATTTTATTTTTATCAGTATTATATTGTGGTCCCTTGTATTAGATCAAATAAAAATTTTATCTCCAATTTTCACGGTCTTTGGTTGCACACGCCTTCGCCTATGACAAATGCTGCGTGCCTCCTTCGAGCAAAGATACTTTCCAAATGATAGCATATTTTTTTTCTCTTGAAAATGTTATGAAGACGGATATATGAACACTTTGTTTATTCTGTTGATTGTCTTCCATTGTTTTTCGTGTGCAAATTCTGTAACGCAGTCACATTTGAAATTTCAACGAAAAATTCCAGCTGCGAATAAGTCAATGTGGTAATCAAGTCTTCACAGCATCATTCCCATTCGCGCTTCGAAGGACAGAAAGTGAAAAAGCGGAGCATCAAATGTCATCAAAAGACCAGCTCAGTGGAAAATTTCGATCTGGCTTGGGGCGTTGTTAAACACTGCTTGGTTAAGTTAAGCTTTCATTCCTTTCCTCTGTCACACAAATCGTTCATCATTTCTTCTTGTTACGCAGAAGAGGACACCTTTTGCATTCAACACCATAGCATAGCTCTACATGACAAATACGTACCACTTTGCTTACTAATTGGTGTCGAATTCATGTGTGCAGTATGAAGAATTCAATATTTCATTCCTTTAGACTCCTTTAGTTTTAGCTTTTGTTTCATTCAAACACAAAAATCAATGCAAAATTAATCAAAATCGTTGAACAACTTCATGAAAACTTATTGTATATGAGAACGAGCTTCAAAACTATCCTAAAATGTTTGTCCTCTGTTAAAATGGAACCATAAAACTTTCAACTGACATTAATCCAAGAAAAGGCAAAATTCATCTTGACCTCGAAAAGGTACTGTTTCACCACATCTTATGTCGATGGAAACAACAAATCCTGATTGCAAAGGGTCAAATGCCCGCAATTACTTTAACAAACATTGGAAGGCAGTCGAGCGACATATGAAAACATCGTCGGGGCATTGTAAACATCACACTTCGGTGATTTGCAATATTTTTATTGACCTTTTAATTGAAATAGTTTCTAGCATAATTCTGTAATTGATGCCACAGTAACGGCCTCGAAGGCCATAAATTCTGTTGTTAAATTCCTGAAGAAGTTTCCATAACCAAAACAAATTCTTTAATAAAATACATATAATTTAAGTATTGCTTTTAAGGTTAAATTTGCAGCATATTTTATGAGTTTTTGCTACTCAAGGGAACAACCCGAACAAGAGAGCTTTGCATTCATAGCCCGTGAAGATTCTTTGCTATAAGTGTATGCTTTTGACTTGGAGAATTCTCCTGGACAGAGAAGGGATCTGAGTTTTGAATTCTTATGAGAGATTGTGCTATTCTTGAAAGGATTCCATGCTGAAAATCTGATTTTTTTTCACCTCGACTATTTTGAAAACGATTTTATTGCTCCACGGTACGGGTAAGGAACGTTTTAATTATTCCATTTATTAGGAAATAATTCCAAAAAATTTTTTGGTAATGTTATGCAAACATGCCACAAAATCATTTTTATGTTAATGTGAAGCTCCATTTACGTTCGATTCTTATTAATTGAAAATGTGAGAAAAGTTATTTGATATGCGATCGCAGCTCACAGAAAATACCTCGAGAAATTCTTGGCCAAAATATTTCGAATAAAAGAGCTCATTTTATTTTTTCCATCTTTTTGTCTCTTTCAGTCGCGTCGTCAGTCATTCAGTCAGCTTTACCGCCATGCCTCCGGGTGTTCAAGTCAACGACAGTCGCAGCAATTCCACCGACGATATACAAATTTCTCTGGCGCCACAAATACAAACATATTAAAATCAGACAGGACAAACATTCCTATCGCAGACGTTAAACGTGCTGCGGCACACTCATTCCTGAATACGATATTCCAAAAAGCTCCCAACTATCGTTTTGCCTTATATTGGCATGAGTTATACATATGTACATGTAGGTATTTAAGTCGGTTGACATAGCACAACAAAAGATTCGTCATACGTTAAGACACGGCGACATTTGAGTTTAAGACTCTTTTTCTTGTGATCGGTTGAGAGAAATTTTTGCAGGCAAGAGAAGAGGCAATTGGTTGAATAAATTTGTATAAAATGATAAGAATTTCTTCTTTAAATCATTGCCTGAAGTGTTGCAGAAGAAATTTTCACATTTTTGTTTCTTGAGAAATTTTAATTTTAAAATTTGATTTGAAATTGAGCAACTTTTGATAACAGTAGTTTACAGAGCTAGCCGAAGGCCTTAGATGCTAGTGCTTTAAACCTTTTTCTAGCCAAGTAATTTATTACTTAAGCTATATGTATATAAGTAAATAAATAACTAGTTTACAGAACCTGAGATTTTCGCATGAAAGTCTTTTTATACTTTAAACGACAGTCCTTCATGTGAAGCTTAAAGAATGTAAGGGTGTTATACCAAAGTGAGGCGAGGCCAAACGAGACTCCCCAAGATAAAGTATTTTAGAGATTTTTAAGGCCATAAGGCACCCCATATGAATTTTGTTCAATTTCTTTATAAAAACCGCACTTTTGCCAAGCCTACTTTTCGAATTTTTGAAAATTATTGAAATAAAAATATGTTCACATATCGAATTTCATCCAAAATATATTAAAAGCTTCCGGTTTTAGAGTGGTTTTTTTGATTTTCCTTGAAGACTCTAGTACTGGAAGTACCCTTAAAAATGGTCGGAACAAGTCCATTCTCGTAGAATAGAAAACTTTATACAGACAGACAGGCCTCCTCAAAAGGTAATCTGTGGAAAAATAAACGAATTTTTGTTTTTCACGACCCCGAAATAGTTTAATAAAACGTTTTTAAGCAAAGGTTAATTTTTTGTACGAAAGTGTAAGCAACTGCTTGGGAACTTGTTGAAAGGAAAGAGATTAAGAAAAGGGTAACACACGTTTTGCAAAGGAAGGAAGAAGATCCAACAGTGCGTATACGCATTGCAAATCAAGTCTAATTAATGTTATTAATACGACGCTTGTGCCATTCTAAACGTATACAACTTCATTTATGCTTTAAAGCTCAAGTTCATTAATTAATTTCAGTTTTCAAACATGTAAATTTTCTTAGAACTCTGTCTAATAATGAAATAATTTTGCAGAGATATTCAAATCTTCAAATAATTCGAATATAATGTCAAGAGAACAACCATCAAGTATTTTTGAGGTTTTTGAAAAAGTGCTGAAATCCTTTCAAATGCTCGGCTATTGATTTTTTTGATGAAGGAAAATATGTTTTTAGGACGTATGAATGTGAGCTTAAAACTTTCAGTTCCTTAGAGCAAAATAACTACTCCCACGAATGAAATAAAATATCCTTACTTCTGCTTACTTTTATAGATTCAGTCTAGACTTAAGGACATCAATGGAAATTAACTTTTCGATCAAGAAACTGTTTTTAGAAATATCAAATAACGGTTTTTTTTTTATTTAAACAAGAATTTTCAAGTCAGCTTTTGAAAGAAAAAGGCAAAATTTATGAAAAGAAGAGAAGATGTGATACTAAAGAAATTTCGAGTCATGCAAATGAAACAATATAAAATGGCAAGGTCAGAGATCCAAATTCTCAACTCATTTGCAATAGTGACCTTTTTCATTTTATTGAAAAAATATGTTTTCGAATTTGTGTCTGTTAGAAGACGAAGAACGTCCTTAAATGACCTAAATGATTTGAATGCCTAGAGCAGAAGATTTTGGTCTTGACGTTTTGTAAGGAGTATGATGAAGCTTCTTACTCGCACCGCTGGATTTGACTTAAGTCATTCAAATTGAAATCCTTTTCTTGTATTGAAAAAAGGGTCTATATAGATGACTTCCCAAATTAGAGATTGATACTGACAAATTTTAAGGAGAAAGCCTTCTTTTCTTATTCGACCATCTTATCGAAATAATTTGATTGGCATTGTCACGATGGTGGGAATAATGCGAGTTCGTTTTGTGTTCTCTTTATTGGAATGGCTATCAGATTCCTCAAAAAAAGTAAACATAAATTGAGAAAGGGTAATTCCTATTATCCATTGTTATTTTTTGCAAGATAAGACTTACTAAACAATAGAATGACAAATAACAATGTCCCACATATTGTTGTTGATGCGCGTCGGTGGCATTGCGTGCTGCCAGTCGACATCAGCACAGAAATAATATTTTTTTAATTTTTAATCTCAGACGACCATAGAGGCATTACTTATTTTTCTGTTTAGTTTGTCTTTTTAGTCACGCAATACAAGTACATTGCAAAGAGTTTAAGTTTTATTTGACTGGATAAAAATTTTGTTTTAATAAGAGATATTTTTGTTAGAAAAATGGGGGTCAAAACATTTTTATTAATTAAGTTAACCCCTTCTAATCAATTTATGACTTCAAATAGAAGTTTATTTTTGTACTGATGTACTGAAATGATAATTTTTTTGCTCTTTGCACATCGAAACACTCAATTAATTAAGGATACTATCTTATCAATAAAAGTTAAATAATCATATAGAAATTGAGTTTTTTTTAATGGATAACCATGTTCATATCTGCAGGGATATTAGAAATTTTACAATCCTGGTAACCTAAGCCTCTTAACAGTATAGCGGACCAAAATGTGATAAATGAAGATTTGAACTATTAAAAAAAGTTATGCGCCACGGTTAAAAATACTTCAACTAGGAAAAAGCAATGCTCCCTGTAGTAGGGAGGCTTGGACAACCAATAATTTGGCAAATGTGACTAACTCGGCCGTGACATGACCTATGTCTTCGTTTTGGCCGACATAGAGCACATTGCGGACTGCACAACAGTCTTTTTTGTATTAAATTTAAGGAGCCCAAAATCAGTCATTTGAGAATTTCGGTCAATCATTATCACATCATCTTCATCCAACTATTCTTCTGACATTTCCTCAACTTATTCATTCTATTACTAAACATATAGGAGAGAGCATTGGGCATACCCAAGCCTCCCTCACACCGGAATGTCTATTGCTCACTCTCTCTACATTTTCAACACAGGTTACTGTTGCCTTTTTTTTTAATTAGTTATTTAAGCCTTGATTTCAGTTTAATTTAAAAGTACGTAAATATACTTACCTTCAAAAGATATAAGTTTTCTCCTTATAACAAAACAAGTAAAGAAGTTTACATCGGCTAAGCCGATTGCACACATACCTTTTCCTCAGCCTGAAATATGTTAAAACATTACCTTAACAAAAATTCCTGCCGTTCCTAGCTTGGATATCTATTTATACCTTCTAAGACTCGAGATTATTATTAAGCACAAAATTTTCGCGGATGGTGAGCATGGTCAAATTTTAACCGTTAGAGGACATTTTGTCTAGCTGCGAAAACCTCAATTCAAAATAGTGAAAATAAAATTTTTGCGAATTTCGCGAATGGTGATCATGGTCAAGTTTTAACCGTTAGAGGACATTTTGTATAGCTGCGAAATCCTCAATTCAAAATAGTGAAAATAAAATTTTTGCGAATTTCGCGAATGGTGGTCATGGTCAAATTTTAACCGTTAGAGGACATTTTGTCTAGCTGCGAAATACTCAATTCAAAATAGTGAAAATCAATTTTTGCGAATTTCGCGAATGGTGGTCATGGTCGAAATTTAACCGTAAGAGGACATTTTTTCTAGCTGCGAAAACCTCAATTCAAAATAGTGAAAATTAAATTTTTGCGAATTTCGCGAATGGTGGTCATGGTCAAAATTTAACCGTTAGAGGACATTTTGTCTAGCTGCGAAAACCTCAATTCAAAATAGTGAAAATAAAATTTTTGCGAATTTCGCGGATGGTGGTCTTGATCAAATTTTAACCCTTAGAGGACATTTTGTTTAGCTGCGAAATACTCAATTAAAAATAGTGAAAATCAGGTTTTCGCGAATTTCGCGGATGGTGGTCTTGATCAAATTTTAACCCTTAGAGGACATTTTGTTTAACTGCGAAATACTCAATTCAAACTAGTGAAAATCAAATTTTCGCGAATTTCGCGGATGGTGGTCTTGATCAAATTTTAACCCTTAGAGGAAATTTAGTTTAGCTGCGAAATACTCACTTCAAAATAGTGAAAATCAAATTTTTGTGAATTTCGCGGATGGTGTTCTTGATCAAATTTTAACCCTTAGAGGACATTTTGTTTAGCTGCGAAATACTCAATTCAAAATAGTGAAAATCAATTTTTGCGAATTTCAAGAATGGTGGTCATGGTCAAATTTTAACCCTTAGCGGTCATTTCGTTTAGCTGCGAAATACTCAATTCAAAATAGTGAAAATCAATTTTTGCGAATTTCGCGAAATGTGGTCATGGTCAAAATTTATCCATAATGGACGACTTTATTTGGCGGCAAAATACACAATCAGAATAAGCAAAAAAATAATTTTTGTACTCAGATATGTGAATAAGAGAAAGAGTGTTTTTTTCTATTGTGTAGGATGATGACCATAGTTATAGCGATGTCGCAATTTTTTTTAAAA
>CM035808.1:10841162-11076162 GCA_020466095.1 Chlorops oryzae
CTTTACTATATTTAGGTACAATTTATGGATCATTTTAGGTACACACTGAAATTTTCATTTTCCAACACTGATGTAAATCCGTCATGTCCGTAATTCGTACAGCAGCATACCATGAGAGTACGGAGAGGATAATGTTGTATCTTAATGTAGGTATCTTAAACACATAAACCACATTCTTCATCATAAAACAACATCGATTGGCATATCTGAGTAAAGTGGAGATTTTTGTTTCAGATTTACTGAAACTAGAAGTTATATTCTGAATTTTAGAAGAAAAAAAAAAAGAAAAAAAACTGTAAGCTAAAAGCAAACACACACACACCTCACACCCGCACGCAAAAAACTTGAATTTGGGAAATGTTCTTTTAAAAGCCTGCAAATCTTTCAAAAAAAACTTCAAGTGAAGCGTAGAAAATGATTTCCAAACTATTCAATTTAATCGCTTACCATGCTGTTTATTTGAAAGAATGCAAATTAGTTGAATTTTGTTAAGCAAAGAAATTCTTACCTCTTTAGTTATATCGAAAACGTTTATATATTTCAGAGCAAAAATGTTGAGTAACAGTTGATTTTGATTTGGCGTGTTCTGCTGCTTGTTGTTCAAAGCACACAAGCCATAACAGGATTCTGATTGATGGCAGAGACATGTTGTTGGGTGTGTTATCCATGATTTCAATTTAAGTAACCAACCCGCTTATTATGAAACGTATTATTGTTTTCTTTTTTTTTAATTATATATATTTTTTTTTTTTTTGCATAAAGATGTTATGTTGATTGATTTATAAAAGATTTTTTTTTTTTCTTGGCTGTCAGAGTTTGTTCATGAAGATAGATTTAAAACAGTACCACACCACTAGCGTCGTAACAGATACGAGGTTTTTTTTTTTATTGGAAAGTTGTTATTGTAAGATAGTTATACTAAGCCTTAAAGCTCCCTCCTAATTAAAGGAAAGAAGTTTTCATTAACAAGTCAAGCGAGAGCAAGAAGTAGTGATGCCACGAATATTCGGCCACTATTCGGTATTCGGCCTATTCGGCGTCATTTTTCAGTATTCGGCCGAATAGTTAAAATATTCGGCCGAATACCGAATAGTAGAAATAACTTATTAAAAAAAAATCAGCAGTAACTACAAATTAAGTTTTTCTCACAATAACGTAAACAAATTTAATTACCGAGATCTAAAAATACAGCAGATTTGCTTTTTTTCCTTAAGAAATATTAAATGTACGCTAGCTTCTTCTAAATTTTCTTCGAAAACATTATAAACAGTGGGCAAATTTTTCAGCGGCAGCTTTTGCCTTGACTCCAGCTAGTCGCAAGTAGGCTCAAGCTGTCTTTACTACGTGCCGAATATTCGGTTGCCGAATATTCGTTATTCGGCCGAGAGGTTGACCGAATATTCGGTATTCGGCCAAATCCACTATTCGTGGCATCACTAGCAAGAAGTCTTTGCTATTTTCTGGCGAAATTATGACCCCCCCGTCGCATCAGATTCCGTGGTGTTCTTACATATCAAAATTATATGACGTTAAGTAAGTTAATATTTTTCATTTCTTATTAAGTTATCATCATCTCACACCATTGATATATGAATTTATCAAAATAAAAAATGCCCCAAAAAACATATGGGCAATTCCACGAGAAACGGTCCCACCAGCCGTGACACTCGTAACAGTTATTCCCAGCAAAAGTTGCGTAATTTTAGTGCCTAACTATTTTTAAAGGCTTTCAATAAAACCAAAAAAAAAAGGACTAAGTCCTTTTTTTCTTCATTAAAATGAGCTAAAACCTAAAAAAAAAAAAAAAAAAAATTAGTGTCACGGGTGGGGCAATATTCCTGGAATTGCCCGTATGGCTTATTCTTAAAAAAGACCCTACGAATCGCTGGCTGTTAACTGCAGAGACTGGAGTGCTAACAAGAAAAACGATTCTAAGAAAATGTACTATTAAACCACAGCAACAATTCAAAGAGTATCTATTTTGAACCTTTGTTCAAAGCACTACGGACTGAGAGTCAAATGGAAATTGCTCCAACAAAGGCATTTCTTTAATGAAATGTAGATTAATGGAAGAGTTTTGGATATATATATATATCAGTGATGGGCACACCAACACCATTACAATTTTGCTTGTGCTGCCGACGAATACACTGACAAAAATTTTGAATGAGACATACAACTAAGGAAACTTTTGGACGCATTATAGCGAGGGTTTCACGTGCGTCAAGGAATACAAAGGATGAATGGAAAATAAAATTATATCATAAAATTTCGCTCAGTGCATAAACTTGCGATGTTAACTCAGCGACGGAATATGAAAGTGTGTGAATACAATGTTATACGACAGAGCACAATTGTGCCAAGCGTTTAGCCCATCACTGATATACATATCGCACCTCTGGCTAATAAGTCGGCACAATTCAAAATTTGTTTAATCAATATTTTGTATGTTCGATTGCATTTTTTTCTATGAAACCCAAGACCTTGAGAATCAAGGCTTATATTGACTGATGCAGCAGTCAATTGAGAGTGATATAAGTTTAGAAAAAATATTATTTCTCCTTAGTTGCAAGAGAGATTGAATGATTTTCGAGAAATGCGAAATATTGAATTGTGCCGATTTAGTAGCAAGGGTGCACGATATATTCTTGAAATCTTCCGTTTAAAAACAATTTTGAAATCTTTTGCATTGGCTGACAAACCGATAATAGGGCATTTACATATACGTTTTAGCGCTACTCGTTTAAGCTAAAACGACTAAGTCAAAACGGGGTGTTTACATATGCACATGTTGTTTTGTCATTTTGTGGTTATCTTTTGTTTGTTCAACACGTGAAATATGAGTTAATATTGTAATTTAGATAAGAAGCAATTATTGAAATTGTGTTTGTTTTCTACATTGGTTGTGGAAACAACTTCACAATTTTTAAATTAGAAATTTCAATTACCATATGTTTTGCATTTTTATAGTGATGACACTCAGATTTCGATATTTTTATCAGTTATAAGCAGGATTTATCTTATTTAGCTACTTGTTTTAAATTAAAACAGGAAAGTTTCTCGTTTTAGTTTTGTACGATAAAACGGGAAAAATCTAAGTTGTTTTAGTGCTAAAACGGGCAAAGTTGATAAAACGCGAATAAAATGGCATATGTAAACGGCCTATAAAAGGATGCCAAATAATTTATAAAAACAAACGTCGCTATGACAATCAAACACTCATGTTCTTACTCCCAAATTCATAAAATCGACCCAACTTTATGACTTTCATATTTAATTTTAAACAATAAATACTGGATGGTCTGAAATAGTTTTTAAGTCTTTTTTAATAAAAAAATAAAAAATTAATTTAAAGTTCGTTTGACCCATAAAAACCATACAGCCATGTGACAGGCAATAATTCCCCTAAAAACCGGAATGCTAAATTATGACGTAAGATACAAGGAATGGGATTCTATATATTCCCGAGGAAATATTGTCTGCGGATTTGAAAAAAATAAGAAGAAAAAAAATCCCATTCTAAGCACCTGGAAAGGGAATGTAAAGAGAGAAAGAAAATTTTGAACAAATTTAAGGTCACATTTTTTCTTTTACTGAAGCTTAAGCTGGGATCCCACAATCTGTGCAAATACTTAGCACGAACCCTGTTGAGGCTCGCATTATCGTCACATATTGTCAAAAAGATATCGGGAAACAATGATATTGGGACAAAAGTTGTTCAAGACGATCACACTTGTCAACATCAGAGTATTGGCTCAGATAGTGGGGGATATCCGGGCTTTAGAATACTTTCTATTTCCGCTGAGAAAAATTTCTAGTGAAAAAATTCTCGGCGACGATTCATTTAGAATAGGGCTGCATATTTTATAAAGCTCCTTCGAATATGCGCTGTTTTCTAAAGAATACAAAATAAAAATTAAGAATATAAAATTTTAGAAAAATTCATTATTTCAATGATCAGTAAATTAGTTAAAAAATTAATAAAAAAAAAAATCAATTAATAAAAATAAAACAAATAAATAAAATAATAAACAATATATCGAGAATATACTAAAAATAAATGAATAAAAAAAAATTAAATATTCAAATAAAAAAAGGAAACAGTTGAATGAATAAATGTTATTTGTCCCATTTTTTTCCTCTAAATTCTCTTTAAAAGCCCCAAAGGATCCATGAAAATATGAATGGAAATGATTCTAGCTAATAAACCCACACAAGAAAATTAAATGTTACTTCCAAGCAAAGTTTATATTTAATAAGGTCTGATAAAATTCACAAAAACTAAGCCTAATAGACATGGAATACATTAAAATATTTGTATATATGTATGTTGTTTCAAGTCATATGAATTATTTGTTATAGAACGCGATCAATATCTATTTTCTAAAATCTCACCAATATTTAATGAATTTAGAGATGGTCGAAAATTCGCTGGCCGAGAATATTAAGTTCGTTTTCTTTGCAACGATTTACTATCGTTGGGTTTTCTTATTTTAAAACATAAGCCGCCGGCTGGCTGCGGCGTCAAAAGAGATTAAAACTATGTGCTCTAAGATTTATACGATTTTATATACCAGTTGATATATGTATAATAGATTCTTCTAGATTAGCCATTCAAGGAACGCAGTTATGCGACCACCATACCATCATTATGATATAATACGATCTATAGAGACTAATGAGTGTGATTGTGAAAAACACTAGTTTAGTGAATGTTGTAGGCTGCTGGCTAGCTTATGTAGCTGTGCTCCGGGTTTTGAAAACAAGGTTTTTCGTTGATTATTTTTTCAATAATATGCCGCCTTTAGGCTTACCGCCTTGATAAATTGAAGATTTATAAGCATAAGCACTTTTGTTTTTTTTTTAACTATTTTATATTGCTCCTTCTCACTGATCTGTGTCAAAAGAATATAAAAAAAAAAATACCCATAAAGGTAATTTTTAAAGGATTTCTTTTTTGTTTGTTTTGCTCCTTTTTTTTTCTTCTTTTAAATACACATTATAAAAAATGTGTTTACTCTGACTCTCAGAAATGACGTCTGCGTTCCCATGGATTGTTATTGTTGTTTCCATTGCTGTTGTTGCCGCCACGTTGATTTCCTTGATTTTGGTTGTTACCACCAAACTCAAAAGCAAACGGATCCTATACACGAGGTTGAATGGAATAGTAAAGAATTGCAAATTCAAATAACCATTTCGGAACAAAAATTGATAATTGTTTGTCGTAATTCGTCGTAGTAATTACTTCTCAAAAAAACAAATAGGAAAATTAAAAAAAAAAAATTTGATAATTATGTAATATAGTACATTTTGAAGGAATTGTTTTCCAGAACGACTATAAACCATGTTGTCACATAATGAACATCAGTTTAGGCAATGGAAAATTAAGTACTAATTGTTTCAAGCCAATACACTTAGTATAGTTCAAATCCTCCAGAAGCAATTTTTGACGTTAACCTTAAAATAATATTCACAAATATTTACCAACCAATCCCTGTGTAAAGATCTTTTAAAAGCTTTTCTTATAGGGCATTTACATATATGTTTTAGCGCTACTCGTTTAAGCTAAAACGACTAAGTCAAAACGGGGTGTTTACATATGCACATGTTGTTTTGTCATTTTGTGGTTATCTTTTGTTTGTTCAACACGTGAAATATGAGTGAATATTGTTATTTAGATAAGAAGCAATTATTGAAATTGTGTTTGTTTTCTACATTGGTTGTGGAAACCTCACAATTTTTAAATTAGAAATTTCAATGACCATATGTTTTCCATTTTTATAGTGATGACACTCAGATTTCGATTTTTTTTTTATCAGTTATAAGCAGGATTTATCTTATTTAGCTACTTGTTTTAAATTAAAACAGGAAAGTTTCTCGTTTTAGTTTTATATGATAAAACGGGAAAAATCTAAGTTGTTTTAGTGATAAAACGGGCAAAGTTACTAAAACGCGAATAAAACGGCATATGTAAACGGCCTATTAAGCCTTTGTTTTTTTTTAGTGTCGCTTTCTGTGAAGCGTCATAAAAATTTCCTATTATTCAAAACATTTGAGATTTCCTCCTTCATTGCGTTGGAGAGTAGACATAAAATAAGACTACTGCTTTGCTACATGCAATACATACTTTATAATTGTTCAATTCATTGAAGAATTCGCTGTGTTCGAATCAAAGAAGAATCACACTACTGACTACTGGATGCGTCCATTTTGACATGAAATAGTTGATGTTTTACAATCAAGTACATTTTAGAATCGAAGCCCTATGCTCCTCCACAAGGAGAAGAAGACAACAGTGTGTAAGTAGGAACAATTTTGAATCAACCATTTAACAAGTCTATTCACCTTCCAATTTTTCAAAAAAATTATACATCTTAGTTAAGAGATTTTTTCTATTTACATATATACAATTTACGAAAATTTTTCGATGTAGTTTTCTTTGAATGCGAGCTCTTGTCTGGTCCGTCACTGTCCAATCAGAAATTTTCATTGTTAATGGACCAAGTCCGAGTTTCTTGCAGTATTCTTATTGTATTCAAATGTTTGTATAAGAATCATGGGACCCAATAGTTAACACAAACGTTAGATGACAATTTCTTTTAAAATAGGCTTGTTCATAAGAGTCGTCATTATTCCCCAAACCAGAAATGAAATTCCGTAGTCAAGATCAATATTTTGGTTGAACAAAAGATTTTAAAAAAAAATGATCAATTCGTCGTTGGAAGCCTTAATATTATTAGAAGTTCAACAGCATTTCAAAGAATGCATAAGATATGCGAGCATAGATTCGTTGGCATAATACATTTATATAATGTGAAAACATTTTGTAAAAATAAACAAATTTGTGTTCAATATCAAATTGAATTGTGGGAGTCAGATTATAAACAATAGTCGATTTTTGAAAAGAAATCAAAGTAAGGAATCACAAAATTATCCATCTTTATAGAATAGTGTAATACAGTCGAATTTCCTTATAATGAAGTCGCACGGGACCAGAAAATCACTTCATTATATAGAAATTTCATTTTACAGAAATTATTATTACGTACACTGAAAGTGGAACGAACAAGCTGTGCGTTTGAAATTATTTCATAGTAGGGAGAACTTCATTGTATAGACGTTCACTATACGGAAGTTCGACTGTATTTTCATCAGTACCTATATACGAATGTATGTGGCAAATAAAATGTACAATGTAAAAGTTCATAAATTTCATGCTTTTAAGCATATTTTCATTTAGGTTTATAATATGCACATAGTTTTAGTACGAAAGCGTATTCGGAGGCCGTAACACCACCATCTTGAAGCGCTGCATGAACGTTACCACATATATAATACATATACATACATATTTGGCCCGATTGTAAATATTCCCGGGAAATTTTTCTTTGCGGATTTGAAAAAATTCTCTTAGAACCCTTCTCTTTTCCGAGGAGAAGAAATTCCCGGGGAATATTTATTTAGAATAGGGCTGAATGCGTGCTCTAGAGTTCAGATTACACGATCAAGTTTGACTCATAATAAATATCCGTATTCTTCTCAGAACGATTATGTTAGAGCAATGATTCGAATCACAGATAATTTGCTCGATTGAAAGATAAACCCAATCATCCCAAATCAAATGATGGAATATCATTATTTAGATTGTGTACCTACTATATGGCATTATAATGTACCTAAAAGTGATGGTTGTCGTCAATTCGAAGTAACACATACAAATTTATTCGAATCATGAAAAAATGTCTGACGGAAGTGATTGTGTTCTGTGAGGAAGTTGTATAATTTAGAACAATTTATAGCATTTAAAAACATACTCGTGGGCCTTAATTTTCTCAGAAATCTCTATAAAAAAAATTAATAAAAATAAATAAAGTGCCAAGAGTTGAAAACGATAAACCGTAAATTATGCTTACAAAAATTTGGAAATTCAAGTTTGATGGTAGAAACGGCAGAGTCCATGTTTAAATAAACATCTCATGCAAATTATACATGACTCTGCAGTCTGTCCTCAGTCATTGAAATCACTAATGCAAACATATGCGTCTGCATTTTTTATTTTCAAGTAGGTATCCGGACTGCCGAAGCATATAAGAATACAATTTCACAGCAAGATTCGTCGAACGAATCGTCAACTTCAAGTTAGAGAGCTGTAGTAGTCAATAAGGCAAAAAAAATTATTCATCAGCATTCCTTATTTTTAAACATCAGCATATCAGAATACAATTCCATGCCATAAGATTTTTGGAATGAATCGCAAAACTGCAAGATAGAGAACGGAGCGAAGCGGAAATTGGAATCTTAGTGGTGTACTTTTTTTTCCCCCTTTGGATTACACAAAGCCTCACACGAAAAAAGGATTAGTATCAGACCACTTTTCGCCTTATCAATCCATCTAAGATGATAGAATGAGATCAAAATGGGTAAACAGTAACACACCGGATTGTTAAAATGAAAATGAATAAAATACTCAAAAACACAGATGATTGAATCGCTGAGGTCATTCGTCAATGCATCGATCGAAATAAAGTTTAACTATAACCATGTCCAACAAAATTTTTTATAATTTTAGTGCATTTTTAAATAAAAGAATGTTTTTTTTTTTTTTAGATATTCGTCTTGATTTGATTACAAGATACGATTGAGTGTTGATTAAAAAGAATATGTATTGCTTCTTGGAGGAATTTTCACTATATAAGCGTTCATAGGCTAAGAACAACAAGTAACCTAAATTACATCGCATCATCCCGCCCCCGTCTATATTGGAAAATGCTTGAATATCTCATTGGATTTTCTCTTTATCCTTAAAAATGTATACGCTCTATAGCAACAATGCTAGAGCTCGTAACATTTTAAAGGGCTCCGAAGCAATACCATTGACATTTGGCCAGAATGCCAATCGATTGTACGAGAGCACATAAAGAGTTTGTTGGACGAATAAATCGGAATCCCCAGCCCCGCCCCCTCGTTAATGCGGCGAAGAATTCTTGTAAATCATTGTTCATAAATAATATTCTTTTATATAAAATTTTCATTTGGAAGAATTTCCTTTCTCACACATATCAAAATGAAGATGTTTTTTGCTCTTTAAAAAATCCCTCAGTTTGTTAACTGATCATCATATTTCTATGTTAGGATATTAAATCCAGAAAATCTGACATGTACTATATAACATGATAATGACGAAAACTTTAACCCCAGAGAGGATGGGGAGCTGATTGTTTGCAGAAATTCTTGTATTTTTTTTTTACCGATATTTCAAACGATTTTCACGTCAAACATGTGTAACATCATCGTTGAAATAATTTTAATCGGATTGCTTAAAAATTGAAAAATGAACATACCTGTTGTTGCTGCTGCTGATTTTGATTATTTCCACCTATATTTGATCCACCCATACTGTTGCCGCCGGCACCTCCTCCTCCTCCTCCTCCCATATTGTTTCCTAATTTAAAAATTTATGCCAGTATATCTAATGTATTCTACGACTATCGAGTAGAGCTGGGAAACTATCGATACTATCGAAGGTACTATCGATGGTTTCATACTATCGGTGGCACCACCGATGGTTTTTTGACTATCGACTGTCGAAGTGATTCATATATTTATATAACAGGAATTTCTTTGCACATCCAGTCCATGCAACGAATTTTTCAGTGAAAGATAGCCGAGAAATGTAGCAAAAAAACAGCCCATATTTCTTCTTTAGCGAACACGCTTACTATCAAGGTGTATTTAACAAGGTGATATCAATATTATAACAATAACAACAAATCTAAAACGAACACATTGCTTTGTTGTTGCAAGGGAACTAAAAAGTAAAAAAATTTCATATAATTTGACAGTTTAGTTACAGATTTGTTGTTGTTGTTGTAATATTGATATCTCCTTGTTAAATACACCTTGGCTTACTATCAAATCAAAATGCATTTCAAGTGATTGTCATATGGTATGGATCGAGTCTAAAATCCAGGCTGAAGCATATTGTGAGCATTTCTCATTTCCCCGTGCGTCCACAGGTGACAAAATTGATTTATTTCTGAAATGTCTCATAGGGATCTCAGACGTGCTAACTTTACGTACGACTTGGCTACAGTCGAAACGTCTGAGATCCCTAACACAGTATCCTGTTTTTGTATTTAATATTTCGGTACTATCGAAAACTATCGATGGTCAGAGCCGATAGTATCGGTGGCTATCGATGGTGCCGACTATCGATAGTTTCCCAGCTCTACTATCGAAGCACTTCTTACCTCTGAATTCGAATGGCGAGCTGCTGGCAACATTACCGAAGTTGTCAAAGTTGTTGCCACCGCCGAAGCCACCCTCTTGCTGATCTAGCAATGAGTTCAATTGCTGAGCTTGCATGAACAATGTATTCTCTTGTTGCCGGCGACGCATGTCTTCCTCCTGTCGCAGCATACGGGACTGCATTTCGTTTTGCTGACGACGCAGGTTATCTTCATCCCGTTTTCGCATTTCCTCTGCGTGCTTTTCACGCATTTCCCATTCCATCTTTTTGCGCTCATTATCTGATTCGCGCTTACGTAATTCTGCAGAGAGAAAAAATAGATCATTGATTAAAGATACCTACTTTTAACATACAGTGAACTACGGATAAATGCAACACGAATAAGTGCAAAAACCTCATAAGTACAAGGTGCTTTGAAGCCTTCTTTATGAGTTCCCATGAAAACATGCACGGATTAATGCAAAGAACGCATAAGTGCACAAGCTTTCGAGGAAAAAACGTGTTGCATTTATCCGTACTCTACTGTATAGTGTTATTTTTAAATATATAAAGTGTCCGTAGATACCTTGACGCAAAAGATCCGTTTCATGCTCGTAGCGTGCGTATTCCATTTGAGCCTCTAGTTTTTCTTCTTCCATTTTGAGTTCACGTTTCAGTGCCTCTTGCTTGCTTTTGTAAAGTTCATGCAATTGCTTCCATCTTGTACCATATTCATGCTCGAACGAGTTGGGTTCGGCAAAACGTGGTCCCATGCTACGTTCTTGATTGAATTCCGGTGTCTTTTTGTTCAGTGCCTTCTCTGGCAGGCCGTCGGGATCTTCGTTCTGTTCAAAGATTTCGACAACGCACGGCCGCAACGATGCCGTCAGGAAAAGACATTTATCAGCTGCACATACGTAAGCATGCCATTGCAGATGATTTTTTTGCGAACTCTACAATGCCTTCGCCCTGGGATTTACCACGGTCATCCACAACTACGTAAGCACGTTCGACTGTGCCGAAAACTTCAAACGTTTTGTACAACAACTCATTGGTGACGGTCGATGTAAGATTCGAAATCCGCAAGACAGTTGAGTTGGGAGCAAATCGTACACGCAAAACACGACCCTTGCGCACCGAACCATCCAGGTCACGCTTGGCTTTCTCGGCATTGGTGTGATAGTCCATTTTCAAAAATGTGAAATTCTTATCTGGATTATGGAAGATTTCACCAATTTCGCCGTATGGCTTAAACATTTCGCGTAAATCATTTTCAGTAACATCATTTGTAAGGTTTCCGACGTACAAACGATTGCGGCCGGAAAACTTGGCTTCCTCAAGATTTTCGATCGGTGGCAGTTCGTGTGTAGGACCTGACAGCGCTCGTATTTTTTGCATAATGAAGAAGTCTTCGTTTGATCTTCCGCCACCGCCCTACAAAGAACACACAGAAAAAGGAAGTAATGTAAAGTTCTTCTATACAAACGATTATCTTCCGAACAAATTCGGAGGTTGAAGAGATAATAGTGGGACTCATGCAGGGTCGCAAATAGCCTTCGTAAATTTTGCGATCGCAAATTTTCCGACGCTTCATGAGCGACCCTTCGAATGTTCGACATGTTTGCCAAAAATTAATCAGCTGCTTCACGATAAGGCTCTCTCACATCGTAAAACATGCCTGACGGCAAGGTTGAATTATTGGCAATTGAATTATGATATAATGAAAAACTATTCTTAATTTGATAAATTTGATTTTTTTTCGATAAATTAAAGTTTATTTATGTTCAAACTGGTTCCTTCTTCGACAAATGAAGGCTTAAACCTTTTTATACATTATGTCCTAGGCTTGTCAAACGCGATGGGCCGTGTATGCCCGCCCAGATTATTATGCGAAATAACTAACGACGTTTTGCGAAGCGAAAACCAATGGGAAAGTTTGTCACGCTTCGTAAAATTTCTTTCATACAAATTTTGACAGTTCACTTCCCATTTCGCAAAGTTTCCCATTTCGCAAAATTTGCGACCCTGCATGAGTCCCACTAATAATATTCTTCACTCACCATGGTTTGATTCTGGAAATTTCCCCTGTCTCGGTTTTGATTTCCACCACGGTTGCGATTCCTGTCCCGATCGCGGCCATGTCCACCTTGACCGCCCTGTCCTTGGTTATGTTGCTGTTGGTTGTGTTGCTGTTGGTTATTTGGGTTCGGATTTTGTATGTTCATTAATTGTTGCGGTTGCGTTTTATTATCTTCAACTTTATTTTGATTTCCACCGAATTGCTGCGGCTTTGCGTCGTTCGACGGATTCTGTTGATTCTGTTGATTCTGCTGATTCTGTTCGAAAATAGAGAATAAAGAGTATAAAATAATGGTCGCTATTTCACTTTTCCCTTCTTTTGACAAAGGGTTAACATTATTTTATTAACTTATGAAACTGTCATGACAACCTATCCATATTCAATGCGCTGGTGCAGCTTTGGCAACCCTTGCTGACACCGGCAAAGTATTTGTCGAAGCTATGAACTTCCATTGGCAACGCCATTTTGAAACGAAAGAAAGATCGAACACTACGCCACGCTTGCTATCTCTTTCTCACACATCATATTCCGCCATTTTGTTTCAAAAATAGCTCACGAAAAATGTGACTTACCGCGTTTGAGTTTTGGAAATTTCCGCCTCCTCTGTTGCCTCCGCGGTTGCGGTTACGATTTCCAAAGCCTTTATTATCGCCTCCTCCGCCACCACCACCTCCACCACGGTTATTCTGGTTTCCGCCACCTCCACGATTGTTCTGGTTCCCAGGCCCACCACCACCACCACCAGCATTATTCGGACCGTTCTGGTTTTGCCCACCTTGGTTGAACCGCGCCTTCTTTTCCGCGGGCTGGCCGTCCACGTTGTCGGCGGGCTTTTGATTTTTCAAGTTATTTGCGGCGGGCCCGCCGCCTCCGCCACCACCAGCTTTTTGAGGCCTTTGAGGCAACGGAGTGCTGGGATCACTTTTAACAGTTACTTCCATCACCATGCTGACCACTTTTTAGATCGAACTTTCTTTGACGAAGGCCGGAAGAAGAATGAGAAAATGGCGTCTCGCTCGTCAAAGCAGTGTTGCTAGATACTTTTCTGAAAGTCCTTCACAGCGCAGAAAATCCCTTTTCCCTACGCTTAGAGCGCGGTCACACAGCAAATATTTTGTTCTGAAATTCGCCGTTAGTGTTAGGCGACAAAGTTGTGCGGGAATGTAGTATGGGAGTGTTTTTCTCTCTTCCCCGTGCGTCCCTTGCCCACCATTCGCTAGCAGACAAAGAAGCCGTTCGATACTATTGATAATGCCATCGATAGCTTTCAGGCTCAAATAGACCATACAAGAATTTGCAAAAATCCATGAAAGTTATCGATAAATCCTCCGAAACACACTGTACAAGCCTTGTACGTGCATATATGGATTTTCAGTCCGCATTCCCTTTTTTTAATTTTCTTTACTCGCACAAATTTTATTATATGCAACAGCAGCATTCTTAGGTCATCGAAAATACGTTCAGTAAAAATTTAAGTGTAAACGAAATTCATGCCATTTTGCAGTGTTTTCCTGAAATAAAAAAATCCAAATTAACATGCAGTCCCTAAAATATGACGATGCACTTACCACTTGAATTCAATTTTTGCGCGATTTCTTTCCTTCAAATAATTTTTTTTTGTTTTTTGTACTGGAGATGTCCTTTGTCGTACAGCAAAGGCTTTTCGCTAGTGTCCGACCGAAGGTGGATTTTTAGCCGAAGCCGAACAATCGGCAGAGTTGAAGACTTCGCCCGAAGACCGAAGGCCGAAGCCGAATGCAAAACATTTTACAGTAAGGCAACAAAATCACTCTTTATTCATTTGATAAGCACAAAAAAAACCGCTCAAATTTTCTCTAAATTCTTTCGCTTTAGTCGCCCACAAAGTGAGAATTTACGGCAATAATTCACTAGTGTAAAAGGTCTCAATGAAGCATTTGAAAATCTATCGTGACTTTTTTACTTCCATTAAAATGCAAAAATATTCGGCTAAAATATTCGGCTTTTTCCAGCCGAAGCCGAAGATTAAGAATTGGCCGATTATGCCGATTACCGAACCCGAAGCCGAACCTTCGGTCGGACACTACTTTTCGCGCACTAAATCATTTAAAAATTGAATATTTTCCTCGCAATGCTTGTTCATTTTGAAAGTTTCGGCTCTTTTTGAATTTCAATTGGAGTACAGAGGTTTTTTTTTTTTAGCTATCAGCCCTATTTTCAAAGTTTCCAGTCCTGCTTTAATAATGTCAAACGATGTCGGAGCGAAAAATATTCAATTTTCCGAATATTTGTCGTATCGTGCTATCGCGTCGCGGAGTTTTTTATATTGCTTCGTAGGTTTGAGCGCATTGATATTCGATTTGACAGGGCACAATGCGACAACGCATCGTCGTGTCGTTCTGTCGCGCCTATTCTACCTCAAGCTACACGTAGTTTGGAGTGCGTGACGTACGGTGAAACGAGAGAAAAATTTTACATGGTAGACGCGAAGGAGATTTCGAAAGAGATTTTGGCAGCACAATGGAATTTCTTCATATATCTCTTAGCAAAAAACAGAAGGAGTTGCATTCCCACATTTTGTGCCACCCCCAGTACAATAATTATAGCTAGCCATCTGTCAACTTGAGCAATACTGCTTATGGAGACCACTCGTTTTAAATATTACGCAAGTTGACAGGTTGCTAGCAAAAATTATTCCACGTCGAGGCGCTATGTAACAATTCTTTTATGTTGGTATTTCAAAAAAAAAAAAATAATAATCGACTTGTCCTGTTCGACGGTTCAAATAAACTGTCCACCGAAGTCCCAAAAAATAGATTTCAAACATTGTAATTTTGCTTTTGACCTAAAAGGTAAACGACAAATGCGACCGACTCGGAAAAATTATTTAATTATCGAAATTTTAACGTGTAATGCTCATAGTGACAATCGAATCTTTCCGTATTTAAATGCAGCACTGGATGACAGTAGAGACAGATGTTTAAAACATCATCTCGATCACTATCGATTGTTCTTTCGTTCCGATAGTGCCATCGACAGCTCTCGAGCTCTACTTTTGCACAGTGCTGCTGCAGCCCGAAGAAATTTGCTACCATATCTTTTCAATGAAATCTACCAAAAATCTACCAATAAATTGTTTTGATGCAAATTTTTTTTTTTTTTGCTTTTTATCAAACGAAAAACCACGAAAACATACAATAAATTTCAGCAAAATAACAAAGATCTTAAAACAAGCATAACCTTTTCCAAGTTTTTTTTTGCAGAGGAAATATGCAAATCTACCAGGTCATTAGTAAAACTACCAATCTACCAAATATATTATTTAAGTTGGAAATTCTACAATATTCCATGGTTGAATTTTACATTAGCTGCAGTCGACTGGCTTTCCACCCTATTCCATGTTGTTTATTCGGAATTTTCCGCTTATTTGCGGGGAATAATGCAAATCTCCAGGTATTATTCATTCGAGTAAAAGTTTTTAATAAATTAAACTGCAATGGGGTAACATAATTATACTTTTTTTTACACTACAGTGCGCGTAAGGCCACCATTTTTAAACGCAATTAAAAGTATTTTTAGCTTGTTGATATTGCAAATAATAATTAGGTACATCTCTTGATCAAAGTGTCCAGGAAAAAACGAATTTTTTCTTTCCTCTGAGGGAAAAAATTTTGAAAATCACAACTTTTAGAGGGTCTCACTTTTGCTTTAGGGGGAAAAAAATTTCTACGTTGGCAGCACTGGCACTAGCCCATAGTAAATAAAGAAATCGGAGAGAATAATTGTATAAACGCGTATAAAAACGATGGAGTGTTTCATAACTGGAATAGAAAATGTTCGGCATACGATTAAAGTGTAATAACTGATATCGGGAATGTGGAAAAAAGAGATTTACATTGAAAGCATAGCACAAAAACAACAACACGCAAACAACGCGTTATCTGCAAGAATTGAATTTTTTCGATTTTTTATCTCAAAAAATTAAGATCTGAAATGAAGTGAGTACGCAATTTGTTCTACGTTCATACAGAGATACATTTATACATGTGTGCACATAATATTGCATTACTTTGCCCCATTCCCCTTCCGAATATTTTGATTAATGTCAATGAATTGTTTAAACTCATTCAAAGGTACCTCCTACCACACTCCTGTACGCTTATCATCAATTAGACTTGATGGTAGAGAGAAAAAAAAAAAAAACGTTCCCCTGAAGGCCTTTATTTTTTATTTGTTTATTACTAATTTGTTTTTTTTTTTTTTTTCGTATTAAATATGGTAATTTTTCTTGGAATTCGCTCAAAATATTTATTGCTTCATTTCTTTATGAGTTGCTTTGCCATTTTCATTTCTACATTTAAATTTCGAAGCTTTGCTATTTTTTTTTATAAATCGTTTCGAAGAATATTAATGTGACATAAAATATTCATCATCGAGCACCTAATTAGGATAGTTGAATTTTAATAAGCTAAAAAGCTAATAAAGGGAATCAATAAAAAAGTTAAATATACTCATGATAAATTAGAGCACAACGTTCGAAATGCTTTTATTCTGTATTTTTTTCTTTCGTACTTCAAGCTAATTGCTTCTGTCAATAATATCCCCTTATCGAAAATGGATTTATTAATTATTATCATAATTCATATCGATTGTGCTTTTTTATATCAATTAAAGTTGATAATAAGAACATTGGTTATTCATAGGGACGAATTTCCATTGAACCGCATCGGCCCTCTTCTTTAAGGGGGTCTTCTCATTGAAAACCCGTTTTTTGGACCCTTTTTAAAAAAATTCTTATTTGAAAACGCAAAGAATAATTGAAAACTTTTTTTATTTTTTGTATTACAAAAGGTTCAAAGTAAATAAAAAAAAATTTTTTGCCTCGATACGTGGGCTGTTCAAAAAGTAATGAGACTTTAAAGTTGGTGGTGAAAAAAAAAGGTGCCGTCACGGCGGCCACAATTCCGGGTCTCCGGAGCGTCCGAAATGGAAAAAAAAACGGGGTTATAATCAGTATAGATGTAATTCTCGGGTGAACTTCAAGCTTAATTTTGTGATTTTTTTTTTGACAAAATGGCGGCCATTCAAAAAAAAATTTTGATTTCGGGCTTTTTTTTGTAGTTTAGTGTAAAAAAAAATAGTAAAAATTTTTTTAAAATTATGGTCGAGGTTCACCCGAGAATGGTGACAATTGTGCGTCGATTCCACTTTGTTTCATGAAAATCGGTTCATTTGAACTGGAGATATCATGGCCGGCAGTTCGAAAAACGTGGTTTCGAGATAAACGCGTTTAAAGTTTGAAGCAACGCAAAAATTACTCGTTTTAGCGCAGATCTTGCTCGACAAAAAAGGCTATATCCTCTAAACTATTTCGAATTTCAAAAAATCCTTTTAGGGGCATATTCACAACTACCCAAGCTATAAATAAATGCAAAAAAAAAAAAGTCGAAAAAAAAGTTGCTCAATGAGAAGACCCCCTTAAAGCCAGAAATCCACTATAAAGTTTTTTACGTAGAGAATATATAGTAGAGTGCTTTATCGTGTACACTGAAGACCTTCTCTGCAATTCTAGAGGTCAAAATAGAACTGCCATCGACATATTTAGATTACAGCTCTTCTATGTGCTCCATAGCTGTTTAAACTGCAGAATAATGTTTTCTCTACGACTCTACAGTAGAGAAAATAACTTTGGCAGTGTATGTAGTCGTGGAGCTCTACTCTAAATATGTCGGCGGCAGCCTTACGTAGAGCTTTAGAATTGTAGAGAAGGTCTTCCTTCAGTGTATACAACAAAGGTACATTATCTACACTCAACACTATTTTCTCTACGTAAAAAACTCTATAGTGTATTTCAGTCTTAATATTAGATCCTCTCATAATGTGAAAATTTTCATTTTTCGTATCAAAAAACCGTAAAAAACCGGCCTCAGTATTAGAAGAAAGCCAACTTTTAGAAAGAAAACACCTTCAGCGGTCAACTGCCTGTCTTAAGATCGTTTCTCATTAACTACCTATGTATTAATTTGCATAAATTCAAGTTCCAAAATCCAAAATGGCATTCGAAAATTGATTCTGTGGAACAACGTTTTGGTCATTGAGAGAAGATTTCTATTGTTAGTAAAATTGATGTTTTCGCATTCTGAAATTAATAAGAATCGTTCAACTTTCTTTTTATGGTAAGAATTCGTAGGCTTTACACTTGAAAATGATTCTATTGAATCGTATTAATTTTATTTTCTGAAATTGATTTCTAATTTATTGTTATTCTCTCTTTTCTTTTGGATAAATTTCGATTGCTGCGTTCTCTAATGTAAAATGTTGGTGTTGCAATAAAGAATTTTCTCTCTATCTTGTTTCCGGATAGATAATTGCTTCCATAGTGATTATTTCCATAGACGTTATACGCTGCTTGCTCCGCCAGATCCTTTACGTTAGCAGGTAGTCGAAAATTTCATCTACCACTCTTAGTGCAAGTGCGAGTGTCGCAGCGCGCAATCTACATGTGTGTGCGTCGGTCTTCTTTTGCCGTCTCGAGTCTAGACTTCATTCTTGGGTAAAGACACAGTGCATTATCAATTTTTTATGTGCCGCTTTTCTGTAATGTCACGTTCAGTGCTATTCAGATTTTTTCCCCTTATTATTTTTTTTTTTTTTGTCGTCATGCTTTTGGTAATCAATGAGCTCAATTGAGCTGAAGCGTTTTGGGGTATTTGTATTTTAAGAGAGATAAGTGCTTTGTTGCGCTCTTGGTTATTTAAACACGTCGCAAGGATTTTAATGAGGGCTTCAAGAGCGTGTACAGCGTGTACTGTACTGTTTTTTTGAAATCACATTTTATCGCTAAATTACAGGGCGTGGGGAATTATAGGGAAGATCTATCGTCTAGTAATGAACAATATTGTATATTGTACATATTTTTGAGTCATGTCACCTATATATATTCGCGGGGAAGTTGTACATTCTAAGAAAACTTAGAAGGGATTAGGTATAAAGAGAGCAAGAAATTTGAAATTTTTTTTTTTTTATCTAAAGTCATCACATTTTTCCTTTCATTGGCGCTAAGATGACTCCATTTTTTCCAGCGGAGAAAAATTTTTAGGGAAAAAATTCTTGGAGAATATTTATTTAGAAAAAGGCCTCCTGATAAAGCCTCCTTACTCATAGCTGAATTTAGCGTATAAAGAGGCATAGAGACGGTCATGCGGCATGACCTGAACGAAAATGTACAACGTGTGCATGAAGCTCGAACGTTCATGGTCATGCCGAGCCTTTCATGCATTCATTTCATTTTAGCACGGCGTCATGCATGACGAAAAATCAAAATTTTTGGATTTTACGTCATGCATCGTACGTGTGACATAGACATGCATACATATATTCACTAAAATTCACATACATGCCGGTTATGCCGAATGACCGTTTCTATGCCTCTTAAAACGAAGTTGAAGGAAATCAGAAAAAAAAATTCATTTAAAAAAAGAAGTTGTGCTCCAAAAAATCTTGAGAAAAATTCAAATTCTTATAAATCCTTATGTTTCTTTCTCGTTTAGTATTATCCAAGACATTACTAAAATAATTTTTTTTTTGTTAATTAAGTTCTTGAAGGCTCAAAACGAAACGAATTTCAACTACTAAAAGGACTTAAATTGAATTTATCAACGTTTCTGAAGAAACGAAGGAAGAATTTCATATCATTTTTTGAATTTTATTTATTTTTACCTTAAATTTCTGTGGAAAAAAGTCTCCCCACTTCGAACTGCTTGAATTCGGGCGTTCAATTTCTTTGAAATTCCATTGACAATCGATTTCAATCAGAACACTATATCAATAATTCATGTTCCCCAAGCATGTCTGCGATTGCTGTTAGAGATGGAGCTCATGAATAGAATCTTTTGAATGAAAACCTTTTTGTTTTTGTTATTGCTAGACTTTTTTTTAGAGATGTTTTAGGTCTGTTCCCGTTACTTATTTTTGAAAACGGTATGATTATTGGGCAAAACTGGGCAGTTTTGGGGAATTTTGGGCAATTTTGGGCAGTTTAGTGCAGTACGGGAGCAGACCTTCTATTTTATCAATGAAAGCTTTAGTGAATAAGATATTAATGTTCTCGAAGAACGTAAAAAACTCAACAGCCCTATACAACTTTATTAAATTCCTCCAAGCCGTTAAACACTATTATCAACGTAATTAACCCTCGCTGGGAATTGTATGATTTATCTACGTATCTGACGTATTTTTATGGCGTTGCAAATGACTACGAATGGAACAAAAAAAAAAAACTAATTACTGTACGCGAAAAAAAAAACTTTTCGAATATAATTTTTGTTATTCACACCTTCGACGAATGGAACTTCGAAATAGGCGTAGAAGGTTTTTTTCTGCTACGAATTGATTTTTATTGGATGTACCCTACATACATGCCTTTTTTCTTCAAGCATTTTGAGCAAAATTTAAAAAATTGTATTCTCACTCTCTCTCTCTCTCTCTCTCTGTATGTTTTTTAATTTCAGTTTCGTATTCCCAACTCTAAGATCGCATATATACGTGTTCATTTTTCTAATACACCTCAAACCATCGTATACGTATCCGGAATTTTCTCCAGGTGGTAAGTAAAGAGAATCGAAAAAAAAAATTAAAAAATCAAATAAACACAGAAAAAATTGCAACTGATTCCGAAAGAAAAATATTTCATTAATGCGCGATCGAATGAACCCGCGAATTTTTGTTTACATTTGCTCATTTGAATTGTTTGTTTGTTTGTTTTTTTTTTTTGTGCTCTAATTTTAGAAGTCTCGCCAGAACGCTTAGAGATCGGTATCGGAAGCAGTGCTAACATAACATGTCGCATGAATTTAACGATGTTCAATGGCAGCAACAGCAGCTCACTGCATTTCAGCGAATCTGACACCAAGAAACGTGTGCCCGAAAGTGATATTACGGTAAGATATACAAACATACATACATACCTTGCATAAGATTCATGGCAACTCCCACTGAAAAATGAAAAATGAAAAAAAAAAAACAAATAAAAAATAATAATAATAAAAACAAAGAATAAATAAAAGAAAAAAGAAGAAAAAACATTGAAAATATGTCTGCCTTCAAAATATTTTCGTTATTGCTTGTACCGCTTGTTCCGAATGTTCACAGAATGTTTATTTCTCACAGATCATCAATTCTTCGACTATTGTTTATACAATGCGAAATGCCGTGGAACAGGATTGCAGATATATATGTATGAGCGATGACATGGGTATTGCGGAGGCACACGTCATTGTCGGTAAGTAATTCTCTTAATCGACTCTTCATTTACTTTAAGTATGCAATTATTTTCACGTCCAGCGAATTTACATTCATTTATTTTTAATATTTTTGTGAATAATTTTTTTTTGTTTTTTGTTTTTGTTTTTTGTGATTTCTTAAGGCACACCACCCACGGAAGTGACAGAATTTCAGTGTCGCGGTTTCAATTACGTATACATGGTGTGTAATTTTACCATTCCGCACAACACTCTTGATGTGAAATATGATTTAAATTTCTACTGGACTACACCGGTAAGTGTCTGATTGAGCATGAATCGAAATATCTTAAACAATGAAGCATTATTCAAATTTGTAATTAATTAAACTAACATACAATACACTTTGTTATTTAAAATTTTGGTTTCGAAAAACACTAATTTTCATAAGCATTAAAGTTTGGTTCTGTTCGGAGTCTCAATTTCTTGGATAGATTGCCTTGACCTTCACATTGAAACTCAAAAGATACTATTGAGATATATTCCCAAGAAGAAGACGGATTATATATCGTCGGCTTAAAGTGTAAACCTGCTAACTAACAATTTCAAAACTTTACAGGGTAAATAAAAAACACTTTTTTTTTCAAGACTTCAAAATAGGGATGGAGACCCAAAATATGGATGGTTTATTTTGTTCCTATATGAAGTCTCTTCTAAATTCGATTCTGTGCACCATACAAAGTCTACTTGGAGTCACTTGTTGGTGTTAGCTGTGAACTTTGACCACAGTTGGACTTAGCAGTTTTACTCATAACCAATTTCTCCGTATTTAGAATTTGAAATTAAAAAAGATTTTTTTTGCCTGACGATGCAGTGTCCTTTTTTCTTTCGAATGACATCGAAAAGTCGGAATCGGTTAAAAGTGGACTTAGCAGGTTTACACTTTAAGCCGACGATATTAAACAATTTTCTTTCATTATACAGTCGAAACTCTCTATAAAGAATTTGAAGGGACCGAAAAAAATTCGTTGTAGAGAGAATTCGTTATAAAGAGAAGAAAACAAAATATTGTATAATCCCAGCGGTGCACTGCTAAATCTGTCCTGAATTCGAAAGTGCTGTGACAGCTTCATGTAAACATTCGTATGAAATAAATTTGAAAGCCTTATTATCGGGTATGTGATTGTTTTCCCTTTCGCGGGAAAGGTAATTCAATATCGAAATTGAAGTGATTAATTCTCCTTTTTCCTAGATTGAGAGGGAAATTGAATTACTTTAATAGAGAATGCATATCGCCAGTTAAATCATGAGGTAATTCGAATTCCTTATCAATCTACAGAAAGGGAAATCACATCAGTTGGGGAATTGAATTCCCTGGGAAAGGGAAAATAATCACATACCCGTATTTAATTTAAAAAAAACCCCACCAGAGTGGGGTTCGAACCCGCGCACTTTCTATTGCTAGGCGCACACTCTACCCACTGAACCACGCCAGCACTATACATGACTTTTTCTATTGAAGTTCTAAGGCACTCTTATGTAGTAAACGTCCGAAGAGTATTCCGCAGTGGAATACTTCTTTGTTTACAAGTAAAATAGGTATGAAAAGGTTCGTTATAGAGAGTTAAGTTTTAGGTTCTTCCATACACTGGAGTAAGGGATATTGTCTTTCGAAAATGTTGAATGCACAGCTAAGCGTCTGTCCATTAAAATCGTAAGATTTTTATTACTCTTTTCACGTTCACGTCTTAAGTCTTTGCTCTAACTCTCTTGCTTTTTATAACAGAACTGTCGGCGCAAAGACTTATGACGCGAACGTGAAAACAGTACAGTAATAAAAATCTTACTTTATTAATGGACAGCCCCTAGTTGGTTAATAGACTTAATTTCATAAATAAATCAGCCATGGCATAACAGCGAAATCCAATTTTTATAAGCCATTTTCAGTTCGTTCTTAATAATCAGGGTTGTCATAGAATCCGATAGCTGTCGGAATTGGAATTTTAGTCGAGTAAATTTTCATAAATATCTGATAGACATCCGGATAAAATAGGGTTCTGTGCAACTAAGAACCGATAATGATTTCGATTCAAAACCAAAAACGGCAAAATTGGTAAATGATGTATGAAATTTCGATCGATTTTACTTCCGATTCCGACAGCTATCGGATTCTGTGACACCCCTGAATGTTTCTTCTTAGGGGCCGTCCATATATTACGTCAGCATGATTTTGACCATTTTAGACCCCCTCCTCCGCCTTATCATCAATCGTCATCGTCCAGAACCCCCTCCCCTCCCTTGTTTGACATCATCTTTGAGCTCTTTATTATTTCACAAGTAAATAGAAATTAATTTCTTCAAAATATAGTTTAATAGTGTTTTCTTATAAGATAGAGATGATGACGTGATCAATGCGGATTGCCCCCCTCCCCCTCATCATCAAGCGTCATCATTCGCGTGACCCCCTCCACCCCCCTGTATGATGACGTAATATATGGACGACCCCTTAGTTAGTAAATAGCTTTGAAAATGAAAAGCCTATCGGCGCTATCATCCGTTTCATTGTTTTTTATTTTTTTTAAAATTTTTTTTTTATATTTTTTTTATAAATAATTTAATGAACTATTTTTGCAATATCACATTTATATACGTTGGAAATGCTTTATTTATTATTAAAAGTTCCAATTAATATAAAACTATTTTTATATTTTAACTTTTTTTTTTTTTTTTATCGATTGGGTGATATTTGTTAATGACTTGATCTCAAATAACGCACGCTATTTGCTCCAACCTACTACATACTAACATCAATCTGTAATGGTTTCTGCACTTAATAAAAAAAAAAAAACTTTTGCTTACTAAACACCTTCTTAACCGGCCAAATATGATGCACGCTACCTAACATCGAAACGTGTCACATTGCTAAGTAAATTTATTAGTACCAAAGAATTAAACGTCTATCGAATGGAACATATTTTAATGAAACTATATATCCACATTCTCACAAGCAATATAAACAAATTTGTGAACTTGAGAAAAACGCCGCCGGACAATATGCTCTTTGCAATATAACGAAATCCAGTGGGAAATACCATCAACATTATGAGATCTATAATTTCACACTAAGCGGTTCTAATTCACTCGGCAGCCGGATTCAAAGTTTCGTTATAAACAACTTCGAAAGTGGTAAGCGATCATTGAATTTATAGTATTTGGAAACAAATCTCTTTCGTCACTTTCTTGCGTTGCTTGATTGCAAAAAATATTCTTTTCAAATTTTTCAGTGATTCCGCCACGCCCCGAATTGACTTTGCTCGAGAAAACCAACAGTAGCGCTAAATTTGGCTGGCGTATGGAAACACATTTTTATGTCGAAAAAGGTCTTAAATACGAGATACGTTTGCGTCCAGACAAATTTGGTTGGATTGTTAGTACCGACTATAGAGTACGAAGGAAAAGGACTGGATACACTGTCGAAATAAATAATCTTCCATACGCTTTCTACAACTATACGTTGAGCGTACGTTTAAGGGTCAACTCGGCCAATGACGATGAGAATCTTTGGAGCGAAACTGAATTGTTTCGATTTCAAACGGGCCCTTGCCTTCCAGATGCACCACCCAAAACCGATGTCAGCAGTTTCGATTTAATTGATTCAACAGAATCCCGAGTTCGGCTGTACTGGGAACAACGTCCATTTTATCGTGAAAACGGTCCGAACTTCCAGTACATTCTTACGGAAACGTTCATCGATGACATTCAAGTGTAAGTGAAAATAATTTCATAATATATCGTAAAATGATCAAATAAAAAATAAAAATAAATAAATTCTTCTAATTATTTCTCTCTTGTGCAGTGAAATGAGTCCAGTTTATATGAATCGCACGTCGGCTGTATTTCCATGGGACCGAAAACACAAATATGAATTTGTTATTCGAAGCTACAATAACATTGGCTATTCATTAGATAGTAGCCGCATCGTGATACCAAGTATGGGGAAAAAACGCTTAATGGATTATACACCCGATTGGATACGTAGTATATATCGTGAATCGAATCGCACATTCACGCTCTCCTGGAATCCGCCAGTTAATCAAAGCAAATTGATTGATTATACTGTATTTTGGTGCAATTCCAAACCAGCAGTTTCCAATGAATGCAATGTGAGTAAACAGTCTTTAAGGGGGTCTTCTCATTGAGCAACTTTTTTTTCGACTTTTTTTTTTTTTTGCATTTATTTATAGCTTGGGTAGTTGTGAATATGCCCCTAAAAGGATTTTTTGAAATTCGAAATAGTTTAGAGGATATAGCCTTTTTTGTCGAGCAAGATCTGCGCTAAAACGAGTAATTTTTGCGTTGCTTCAAACTTTAAACGCGTTTATCTCGAAACCACGTTTTTCGAACTGGCGGCCATGATATCTCCAGTTCAACTGAACCGATTTTCATGAAACAAAGTGGAATCGACGCAGAATTGTCACCATTCTCGGGTGAACCTCGACCATAATTAAAAAAAAATTTTTACTATTTTTTTTTTACACTAAACTACAAAAAAAAAAGCCCGAAATTGAAATTTTTTTTTTTGAATGGCCGCCATTTTGTCAAAAAAAATCACAAAATTAAGCTTGAGGTTCACCCGAGAATTACATCTATACTGATTATAACCCCTTTTTTTCCATTTCGGACACTCCGGAGACCCGGAATCGTGACCACCAACTTTGAAGTCTCATTACTTTTTGAACACCCCATGTATCGAGGCAAAAAAAAAATTTTTTTTTTAATTACTTTGAACCTTTTGTAATACAATAAATAAAAAAAGTTTTCAATTAATCTTTGCGTTTTCAAATAAGAGTTTTTTTAAAAAGGGTCCAAAAAACGGGTTTTCAATGAGAAGACCCCCTTAAAACGAATCGATTTATGTATTTATATTAAATATATTTGTCATTTCATTGGCTTTAGGATACTATTCAATTCAAGCACATAAGCAAAAGAACAACACAATTCACGACAGAATCGCAACATGAAGAACAAAAAGTTATATTCGCCGTCTCAGCGAATTATCTGGATTTTACAACGGGATTGCATTGGACAATGTGTACTGCAGATATATCAATTGATCTTATAAAAATGGATCCTGAATTCACTGTGATCTCGTCAAGAGAAATCAGCGTACAATGGAATCTCATACACGTATGTGCTTCCATACTGGAGGGTTACAACTTGACAATTTGTCCAGTCGAAGATGTACGAAGTGGTGAACAATGTGAACGAAATAAGGCCAAAACGTTAACAATCGAGAAGAATGCAAAGAGTTTTTTAATAACTGATCTTAAACCGTATACCGCTTATAAGGCAGAAATGTACATGTTTTCAAAAATGAAGAGAGGCAAAACAAGTGATCCACGCATACTTACTACACATGAAGAGGGTAATTTTCTAATAAAATTCCTATACAATTTAATGTGCTATAAAACGTAATTATTATTTCTTATAGCGCCATCACCGCCGCGTCATTTGAAATATCATAACATCACAAGCGATTCAGTTTCCCTGACTTGGCTGCCACCGATTGAAACTAATGGTGTATTACGATCATACACTGTGGTGTATGTACATTTAACACCAATGTATCTAAAGATGTTCTTATTAAAATATCTCAATTGATTTGATTTCTAGGTACTGTGCCAAAAATGGAAACCTGCAATGTCAAAATGTGGCTAATGTTACAAAGCTAAACTACGAGCTTAAGCTTTCGAGTTACACAGAATATGCGGTACATGTATTGGCAAATACAACTCAGGTCTCACAACCTAGCAATGAAGTTCATTTCAAAACTCTTGTTGGAAGTAAGTAAACACACTGTGCTAGAAATGAAATGGTGAACATTTCTGACCATTTACATAAACTTAATGATTTATATTCGTTAGTTATTTCGTTATTAAGGGGGTCTTCTCATTGAAAACCCGTTTTTTGGACCCTTTTTAAAAAAATTCTTATTTGAAAACGCAAAGAATAATTGAAAACTTTTTTTTATTTATTGTATTACAAAAGGTTCAAAGTAATTAAAAAAAAATTTTTTTTTGCCTCGATACATGGGGTGTTCAAAAAGTAATGAGACTTCAAAGTTGGTGGTGAAAAAAAAAGGCCACGATTCCGGGTCTCCGGAGCGTCCGAAATGGAAAAAAAAAACGGGGTTATAATCAATATAGATGTAATTCTCGGGTGAACCTCAAGCTTAATTTTGTGATTTTTTTTTGACAAAATGGCGGCCATTCAAAAAAAAATTTCAATTTCGGGCTTTTTTTTTGTAGTTTAGTGTAAAAAAAAAAATAGTAAAAATTTTTTTAAAATTATGGTCGAGGTTCACCCGAGAATGGTGACAATTCTGCGTCGATTCCATTTTGTTTCATGAAAATCGGTTCAGTTGAACTGGAGATATCATGGCCGCCAGTTCGAAAAACGTGGTTTCGAGATAAACGCGTTTAAAGTTTGAAGCAACGCAAAAATTACTCGTTTTAGCGCAGATCTTGCTCGACAAAGAAGGCTATATCCTCTAAACTATTTCGAATTTCAAAAAATCCTTTTAGGGGCATATTCACAACTACCCAAGCTATAAATAAATGCAAAAAAAAAAAAAAAAAGTCGAAAAAAAAGTTGCTCAATGAGAAGACCCCCTTAATCAAGAACAAATTCTTTATGATTACAGTTCCGTCACGACCACATCACCTAACAACATTTGATAAAAACGATACAATTTTACAATGGACACAGCAAAGTTCGATTTCAGAACGCGTTGATTTCTATGAAGTTAGTATTGAATTCTTGTTTCAAGGTCAAAAGATCGAGGAGCAAATATACGGGGTTATAAATGCAACTTCATGCGCTATTAATATACCACCGTGCCTCAATAAGGGTCACAAACGTTTATTGCGCGTCAGAGCGGTCACTGCAGCTGCTCGGTGGAATGAAATCGATGAAAAACTCATAACCGAGAACAATCACACAAATGATAGACCCAAAGCTGTGTATTTTACCGAAGATAACGTATTGAAATGTTATAACAGCGAATCAGGTGAAATTGAGCAATTAGCACAATGGAAACGTCTGCATCAAACGGATCAATATGTCTTTTATAAATCAAAATGGCAGGAGGGTATAACTTATGGATGTGCTGCTCCGAAAGAATATTTCATGATTTTCTTATACGTTGGTGTTTTTACCGTACTTATAGCATGCATTTTGCTATGTCGTGTTTCGTATAAACGCTATAAATCCATGGCTGATATACAAGTACGTTTGCCGGCTGGTCTAGATTACATAGGAAGAGATAATAATGGTCTACGGGGAACTGTCAATGATCGCATTGACGAGTTTTACATACGCAGCAAGGAAGCGAACAATGAACAAAAGAGATTGCTAACATTAGACTCTGGATATATCGGCGAATGTTCTGATATTGGTGTCTCGACACCACCCATCTCCATTGGGACTAGTAGCGGTTACAATGGATCGAATCCATCAATGGAATATCATCAGGCAGCTGAATTCAATGCGAGAAATGAAAACACCAATCCGATGGACGATGTTTATATGTTAATGCAAATACCGAAAAACAATGCACCAAATCAATTATTGCCTACAACGCAATATGAGAAGAAAAAGAATAGCTTAAATAATGTACCAGAGGTTGTAGTCACAACATCACTAGCAGCTGGTGCTGCAATAAATCCCTACTCAATGTCAACAATTAGCAGTAGTGGATACGTTGAAACGCGAGCTAGTCAAAAGGTAAAATATATTAGAATATTATTCAAACAAATGATGTTTTATTGGCCCATTTTTGGTCCCCTTTTAGAACGTTAATCCAGCTTCGTGTGTTGCTTACACAACTCCAGAGGCGTTGAGTAGGAAGACACCTGCACCACCGCCATCGGGATATGTTACACCAAGAGAGTTACTAGCAATGGGGCAGCATAGTTTTAGATAAGTCAGTTAATGTTTTAAGTTTTTTTTTTGTTTGTTAGTTTTTAGCTTATTTACAGTTTAATATATTCAAAAAAGCGACTGTATTTTCAATGAGGCAGCTTATTTTAATACCTAAAATGTATTTTGTTTTTTCTTTTAATTCTTGTATGGTTGGAATACCTGTGAAGTTCGAAAATACTGCTAATCTTACAAAAAAAAAAAATTGAGCCTTTTAGATCAATTTTATATTTTCTATTAACTTCAATTTCATCGCAAGCGAAAATGAGAGAGTTATATGAGATAAAATATTTAAACGACAATCACTTTGTATTATACACAATCACCAATAATTTATGTACGATAAAAACACCAATCAAAAAAGAGAAACTACGTTAGGCTTAGGCTCAAAAGAATTCATAATTTGCTAAGACAAAAGAGCGGGAGAGTGTCCGCATAAATACGTTAATATAAAATTCATCGAAGAAAAATATTTAAAGAACAAACAAATTGCATAAAAAAGTAACCATTTCCCTTATAAAAAATATATTTTACTTTTCATCTTATCACATAACTCGAGCCTTGTCAGTATTGCTTCAAAAAAAAAAAGAAAAAAAATGCAACAAAATATTAAAAAAAAAATTCGTAAGAGTGGTTCAGTTATTTCCAAACTCGAAGTAACTCTTAATTTCTCGATTGCATAATAAATGCACTATTTAAATTTAGAGATCTATTATTTCTTTTTTTTTTTGGTATTAAATCAATCTAACTAAATTGACTAATTAACTTCATGAACACATCCGTACACATTTGATCGGGGAAGAATCGCCTTCACATCCTTTGCGCGAAAAATCTGTGCTATTTACACAAATAAAAACTCGGAAATTTGTCAATCGTCACTTTTTAATAAGGATTTTTGTTTCGTCTAATTAAATTTATGATAATTTCTGGAAAAAATTTTAAACGAATAACGAGCTTTTGATATCGGTGTGAGTACCCTAAATAATTTGTGAGTGTTTTTTTTTAATATTTTTTTTTTGTGTTTACTATAGCTGTATTTATTTTATTTTTTAACTGTTTCACTCGCCCACATGACATACGGTACAAATAAACCCTATTTAAGTTGTTTTTAACTTTGATTTTAAGAGATTACTTTAAGATAATTTTAATTCCTGAACAGTGAGAGTATGTAAATAAAAAGAAATATGTGCCTTTTTAGTGCCTTAAGCAGCTATTTGAGCTTAAAAATTTTATGTATATTTTTATATGCTAAGCCACTTTTTCACAGCAACTTTTTATACAGCTTGCTAAAAAAAAAAAACAAAAAACAAACAGCAATTAAAATTGTACTTACACACATAAAATTGTTTTTAAACTAAATAAAAACATTTAATTTTATTCAATTGTGCCTTTTTAAATTCATAAGACTAATATATATTTTTAAATAAATTTTAATTAAAAATACTTGAAACTGTTGATTGGGTTTTCTTTTGGCTTTTTTTTTTTAAGTTTTAACAGAAAAGAGGGAAAGAACTCTTTAATGGGTATTGTTGAATATTTGCTTATTTTAGTTACATGGTAACCCTATCTTTCTTCGTTCTCTATGATATTGAAATCTCTCACTCAGTCTCTAATCTCACTTTGTACTGTACACATCATAAACATTGCGCGCTCGCATTACAAAAAAATTAAACCTTTTATATACTGAATTGAAACACGAGGTTTTGATCAAAAGGTATGATTCACCAAGAGTAATATTTTAGCTAAGTGGTAGAGCATTTTCATTGCAAACATACGATCAACCTTCTTGAGATTTTCGTTATAATGAAAAATTTGTAGTATAAGTACAAACTCAAAGATTTGGAAAACGCGGTTTTTGACAGTCAACTTTTTTTCTTTTAAAAATTTTACTATCCAAATTCGAATTTGATCTGTATTTTAAATTTAACTTGTGGTCATGAATTGAGGGGTAAATCTTTATTTAGTTTTAAAAATTACCATTTGATGCAAAATTTTTTCAAAATGAGTATATGACAGGCTAAAGTGGCAGCGAAAACTTAAGGGGACCTTCTGGTCTAGAGCAGGAAAATTTAGGGTATTTTCATGATTTTTTTTTGGTATTAAGCCAAATAAAAAACGATTTTCTAAGTATGCAGGCTTATTATATTCTTTATTGACAAAAAATAAAAAATGTTGTTGTAATTTTTTTTTTTTTTTGTATTTTAAAAATGGCGTTGAAGTGGACCCTCTTTGAAAAAGTACCTCCGTGGTGTGAAAGATTTTGGCAGTTCTGGTAATCGAAAAAAAAAAAAAACAAAAATATGTTATTAATCAGAATGAATGCGGCTATGGCAGGAACTAGAATAAAAAAAATTTTTTTAAATTGACAAAATGGCGCAATTTTTTATTTCAACCATCAAAAACTCCCTTTTTGACCATTTTTTTTATGAAAAAATATGAAGTTCTTGAAATAAAAATTCGATTCTAGTTCGGGCCATAGCCATTGATGTTATGAATAACATATAAAAATTCCAGACAAATCGGTTCGATGGTTTTTTTTGTTTTCATTCACACCAGGTCAAAAAAAGTGGTTTTGAGATAAACGCGTTCAAAGTTGCTTTGATCAAGCGCGCTGCCTGCTGTCTCCACCTTCTAAAAAGGCTGTAGCAAAACAAATATTGTCAATATCTTCACGAAACTTTGCCAGCATATTCTTAAAAGTCTATTCTTCCGAAATATATAACGCCGAATAAGTCCGTAAAAACGATAAATTCAACCGGGATCGTCTTTTTTTGTTATAAAAATATATTGTTTTTTGAATGGGAAAAATATTTTTGTTGGTCATTAATGAAGAATAATACTAGGGGAAATTATGTCACGTAAGATATACGAATTTTATTTTCAGGAATGCTATTTTTTCGAATCGATGTCGGAGTCGGGAAGATTTCAGGGCTATGGCCAACCAAATATGAACGCAATGGTAGTTTTTCTCCTTTGTCTGCACATTATACCAACCAGTTTGAGGTCACAACTGGAAAACGCCATTTTAATGCCCCTTCGTATTTAGCGCCCTCGGGCGATGGGCATACTATTTAAAATCGGTTGCTCTTTCTTAGAATATGTATTATTAACGTTCGCACCTAGAATCTGTCCCAAAGAAAAACATGACCGTAGCTGATTTCTGTCTTGGACCCACTCCAAATATTATAACATCTATTCCATTCTATTGGCGTACGAATGTCACGTACGATGACCTGGAAATGCCCATAAAGGGTTGGGCAATAGGGACGCAGGAAAGTAATTGAATAAAAAAACTAAAAGTTTTGCTGATACAATCAAGTATTTTTTTTTTATTTGAAAGGTACATCGATGCCATTTATGAATGAAAAATAATATCGGTTAAATGTTCACAGCGGCTCGATTTACAGACGACGATACGATGGTCGAAATTTTCGATGACATTTTCACATATCTCGGCTCGAATGGTGTTTATTTCGACAATAATGCTGTTTTTAAGGTCTCGAATCGTAACTGGTTTATTGACGTAGACTTTGCTTTTCAAATAACCTCAAAGAAAATAGTCCAACGGAGTCAAATCGCATGAGCGAGCTGGCCAATTGACCGGACCATTTCTTGAAATTACGCGTTCGCCCAATTTCTGCTTTAATAAGTCGATATTGGCGCGTGCTGTGTGAGCTGGCGCCCCATCTTGTTGGAAAATAAAGTCGTCGCTGTCGATTTCATCAAGTTGGGGGAACAAATAGTCCGTCAACATACGGCCATAACGCTCAGAATTGTCGGTTATGTCGACCAAAATGTGTACGAATGGCGCGAAACGTATTTTTTCCCCATTTTTATAGTGCTCTTTAATAACTTTAATGCGATCGGCGATCGAATACGACTCCATAGCGATAAATGGCAAACCTTTAACTAACAAAATGACATATCGGTTGTCAAAAAATAACACCGCATCCCTATCGGAAAAACGAATACTTTCCTGTGTCCCTATTGCCCAAGCCAGTATATGTACCTATGTATGTTCGGCGGTCGAAATTTGAAAAACTTCACCAATCGTATCCCATGCTTATTCGTATTTTCGATCAAATACAATTGAAGCACTACAATTTTTATGGTTGAACTTTATTGAGTTGAAATGAAAATTGTGCAGATTTTCGGTTACATATAATTTAGTAGATAATACAATTTACTAATTTTGCAATCGTGGTCACATTTCGTATCGTTTAATTAATTACAATTTTTTTTTTTATTTTCTAAATATTTTGAAAAATATTTCTCAGAATTACTTTTAACTATTTTTTTTTTATTTTTAACTACTGCCATGAATCGAGAGATGCTCTAGAAAATATTGCTTTGTTTAAATTACTTTTTTATTTCATAGCTATGAAAGTAGGTACATTTAACAATAGAACTAGAATTCGCAATTTCCTACAGTGGTGAAAAGTTGATTGCAATTTCATTTTGTTACTCCTATTTCTAAGATTGATGATTTAGTCGAAATTTTGTAAATATACATACATACGTATTATGTACTTCTTGTTTCTAGTGAAAACTTTTTGGAAATAAGTTATTTCGTTTACTTTCATATTATTCAAATATTATTATACAAAGTTTTCTATATATTTTTTTTCTTCTTTAACCCGTTTCTGCGAAAGTTTTTTGTTCTCTTTGTAAATTGCTTATCACAGAATTACATAGAATAATAGTATAGAATAATAATCTTAAAGTTTAAGCTTGCATTTAAAGCAGAGGATTGGGAAATAACGGGGTACGAATCATTAAAAACTTCTGTTTTTTTCCATATACTTTGCTTTCTCAAATGACGTTTTGAAATTTCTAACATTTGGAATTTTGAAGGTTTCATCATGAAGTGTTTTGTTTTTGTGGACCTAGTTCAATGCAATAGGTCCGAATAGACAATACAAGGCTTCGAGGGATTTACGTTATGTAAGTTCATAAGTAAAGCTAGGCAAAGGAATTAATTATTGGGGCTTTCTCCAGCTCTGTGAGAAATGAAAAACTTCTTATAAAAAAAAGCTTCAGAAATGAATCAAAAATTTTCTGAAATGTTTTTTATATGAAGTTTTTCATTTCGGTTTCATTTCTGACACAACTGTAGAGAGTCCCATTATCGGTTGGATTCTTCTTTGTGAATAAACATAAAATAATTTACGATTCGTCGTGGTTGAGTCCAAAACTGATGAAATATATCGGACATATTGATCCTTATAATCAGCCCCAATTCTAAATATTCCCGGGGAAGTTTTTCCCCGTGAATTAAAAAAAAAAGTTTCCCATTCCAAGCACACTAGAATGGTCATATGAAAGGAGTAAGAATTTAGAAAATTTTTAATAAAGGTCAGTATATTATTTCTTTGATTTACCCTAAAGATTACTTTTATTTGCTGTGGAGAAAAATTCGTAGGGAAAAGGTTCCCGGGGAGTATTCGTTTATAACAGAGCTGGAGCTGAATATTAAATAAAATATAACGATATTTTCTTCCAATTTCTATAAAGTTCGAAATCACTCGAAAATCAAACATATTTTTCGGTATAAGGCCAATTCCGCCCCTAGTATTTTCTCGTACGTTCGCGACCATATTTTCCAACATTTCCCATCTAGTTTTCTTTGTAATTTGATAGTACATATTTTGGTAGCTTTACATGTGGTGCAGAAGATGGGCTTCTTTGAGTTTTACCTCCCATAAGGATAGCAACAAAAATGCGGTCACGAACGTACGAGAAAAAAATACCATATTGAAGGGATTTGTTTTTAATTTTGGGAAATATTACATGAATATTTGGAAGATTTTGAAAGGACTATGTGGTTAATTTGATTTTACCTTTTCTATAACAATTTATTTATTCTTATTTATTTAAATTAAGCACATTTATGTGAACTGAGAAATAATTGGGTATTGCCACAAAAAACATTCTTACATACCAGAAAACTTTTATTTGATCACTTTCCGCTGTTTCTTTTTTAAAGCTTCGTTCTTCCTTAAATATTTTTATGCTTAAACGATTAAACATTCGATTTTTTGTTGTTGCTTTTTTGCTGGATATATGGAGCGTAATTTTTTTTGCTTTAAAACAGTCATCGGCAAAATTAAAGTGAGAGTTTATGGATGTATGTGTGAGAGAAGCACTAAAAGAAAAAAACTGATGCACTAGAATAAAAAAAAACTGATTTTTGTATTTTGTACGATGCGCGCGCGGTATTGCTTAAACAAGAGTTCGAGAGTGACTGACAAAAAAGTGAAGCGAAAAACGAGAAGCGCAAACAACACGTGTGAGACTCACACTGTGATTGGCTAGCGTGCCGATGCCCGTTTTAAAATCATTATAAGTTTATGAGTTTTTTACGATAACAACAATGCATAAGTTGACACTTCAATATATATATTTATATATATAAGTAAATTTACACGCCTCTATGCTAGTTTCAACGGGTGACTGAAAATGATTCTTTTGTGCAAAAATATTGAATACATAAATAGCAAAATATTTTCCGAAATGCGAGAAAAGATAATTTATCATGTTCCATTCTTAATTGTTCAGATGTTCGCTATTTTGTATGTTTGTTTTTTAGGTTATGTTTCTAAGACGTGTGTATGCTCGAAGCTTTTTATTTCTAGATACCTACTCCTTTTTTAAATATACATATTTATTATGCAATTAAAAAATCAGTCTCAATACAAGCCATTTCAAAAAATTTTGCCTACTTTCTCAGATTAAAATTTCGTTCTAAATAAAATTGTATGCTCCATTTACGCGCCAATATTCTCAACTCTATATTACCCAATTATGCATGCATGTATGTATATAATTTATAGATGTATATTTATACATGTATGTAAGTAAAATTTAGTTAAAATTATCAATTCGATGGGTTAAGCGTAGTTTGAACTTAATTTAATAGAATTTTACCATTTTGGTATAAAATAATGCTTTATACTTTTGAGTTTATAGTAGAAAAAGTACTCGATAAGGTAATTTTAAGCATTTAATGCAATGAATTTCAACATATATATAAAGCTAAGTACTATACATTAAGCATACCTACGTATATTGCTTTCCATTTATATAAGAATCGATTTAAAAATTATCACTTTATCATGTAACTTTTTTTTTTGTATGTATGTACTTCAATAGGACATTTATGTGTTGAAGTAGTATAGAGCTATGGAGTGCTTTCAACTAAAAACAACAGAAAACTCTATTAAAAAGAATTCATTTTTTGATCAGATAAAAGTCGGCAGCTCAAAATAACTTTGGGATGATTGCTGCCGAAAGTTGAAGATAAAGAAATGCCATTTTGAGTCATCTATGACCATAAATGTTTTCCATGAAAATGATAGCTTAAAGTTTTGGATTTGCTTGAAATTCAAGGTCAACCATAAGGCGAGAAAAGGGATGAATAACATTTCTTTTAACACTTCTTTTCTGATTCACTAAAATTACGTTATTACATTCTTGTTTCTTAAGTTTTATTTTAAATTGATCAAATCTACTTAAAGTGTATATAAAAAAACGAAAAAAAAAAAAACAAAAAAACATAAAAAAAAACAACAAAAAAAAACAAAAAAAACAAAAAAAAAACAAAAAGAACAAAAAAACAAAACAAATAAAAACAAAATAAAAACAAAAAAATAAACAAAATTACAACAAAAATATTTAAAAAGTTTAAGAAAGTATAGGGTTAGGTAAGGTTATTGTGGCTGCCGGTAAGGGTGACACACTCAGGCACCAAATGAGCCCGTTATGATATCACGTATAATGGGAAAACGAATGAAATCAGAAACTGAAAGAACGACACAAAGATACACGACCTCAGCTGGGAGCCGAACCTATGGCTTCTCGCTTCGTAAATTGGCACCTCAGCCAACTACGGCACAGAGGCCGACTAAGAAAATATAAAACACAAAAAAACAAAACAAAGAAAACGAAAATCAAAAATCCAAAAAAACAAAACAAAGCAAAAACAAAACAAACAAAAAACAAGAAAAAAACATAAAAAATATTAAGAAAATATAAAACACAAAAAAACCAAAAAAAAGAAAACCAAACAAAGGCAATTAAACAAATAAAAACAAAACAAACAAAAAACCACAAAAAACAAAAATAAACCAAAAATAAGAAAACCAAACAAAGGCAATTAAACAAATAAAAACAAAACAAATAAAACAAAAATAAAATAATAATAAAAAAAAACAAACGAAAACCAAGAACAAAACGAAAGAATTTAAGAAAATATGAAAAAAAAGCCAAAAACAAAGAAAAACAAAAACAAAAACAACGAAAACCCCTAAAAAGAAGTAAAAAACAAATAAACTGAAAAAAAACAAATCAAATGAAAACCAAAAAATAAAACCAAATAAAAATCAATTCACTAATATTTCGTGTTTCAAACTAAGAGTTGACACAGCGCAAATTGTTGAGCACTTTTCGATTGTTTTTTTTTTATATTTTTTTTTTTGAAATCTTGTAGTTTAATGCCTTTCCATTTTTCCGGTCATGTCGCTTTGAAGTTCTAGGTAGTTCTTATCTAAAAGAATTTGGAATATTTTTTGTTTTCCTTTCAATTGTTTAGCTTTTCGTTTGCTATAATTCTAAAGACTTAATGAATTATCAACTAACTTTTTTTAATTTAATTTAATTTAAATTAGTTTAATTAATTTTTGCTCTTAAAATACCACGCAGTGCTGACGATTTTGTGGGGTTAATGTTTCTATGTGTGCTTGGATTTTTACGTGCATTTTTTTTTTTTATTTTACATATTTTGTACTAGAATTATTTGCATACGCTTAAAATCAATTCCATTTTCAAAGAAAATTGTTCTTAATTGCATTTAACTAGTTATTTTTAATTATAATTATATTTACATTCGCGCAAAATACTTACAGGTTATTTTGATCAGTGTTGCGTTTACGTTTTTAGGTCTCGCGTATCGGCTTTCAATCACTGTTTAAGTCATCGGCAATCAAACTTCGATCCATGCCTTTCCAGTTGCTAGTGTTGAGAGCGCTCGCTGTTATGCCGTATGCCCCACCGCCGGGTAAACGCTTCTGGCGACAAACCGCTGTCCGTGTCTTGCTTGGCGATGTCGGCTGCAGAAGCGGTGATGTTGCTTGCGGTGAATCCATATCGTCGGTATTCTCTTCGGGACAACTATCCGATGGGGATGCTATGCGTTCGCGGGTTTTAATTGATTTCTCTAGACGTCGTAGGAATCTGAATTAAAAAAAGAATCGCAAAATTATTTATCAATCAAATAGAAATAGCTTTAGAGATATTTCGCATCATCACCTTATTTGATTGCCAATAGCCCTAAGGCGATGAATTTTACTCCTAGGCTTTATAGGAGGTTCTTCTTTCACAACACTGGGCGATATTCTTCTCAGTAAAGCCTAAATAAAACATCATTCATTAAAATACAAAAAATTATTCCAATATACAATTTCACGCTTACATCTGCGACTTCATCTTCGCTCAAGCTTTCCTGTTTTCTTAGACGTTTTTCGCGATTCGGAGAATTGAGACCTGTGAAGGCGAAAAATACAAAAGGTCAATCCAAATTATAATCAGATAAATTCTTTGATTGACTTGCGTCGTGGTAACGGTCGAATCGGCAGATCTTTTGTTGACGTCAAACTCTCCGATGAGGATGAACTGCTAGCGATCGGAAGACGATTCATCAGGCGCCTCTTGGGGCTTTTACGTGCGGTACTAACAGTCGCCGGACACGGATGACTGTGCGAGCTACAATGTTTGTTGCAAACATGATGACTACTTGTAGTACTGGTCGTTGGTGTGTTCAGTAAATCTTTTGAGACAAGTTCAAGTTGTTGTTTGGTCGGCGGCGATTGCGAAATCGAAATCGAACATTTGGATGATTTGCGTTCACGTTTTCGGCTATTGCTGCGACGTTGATGTGTATACAACTGTGCTGACGACGTACCCTTGCCATCCGATGAGGGGAAATCATACAGACCATCAGAGTCCGTGAACGGCAATTGATCTTTTCGTCCATAGAAATGTGGCGAGAAACGACCAATGCCGCCAGCCCGTTCACTGAGCGGACTCTCAGAACGGGACGAGACAGGCGACAAACCCTTTTCGCTTCCATCCATTTGTATCACAATCGATGGCAATTGCAGTTGGGCCATTTGAATCACATTCGTTGCGCTGCTGCTGCTAGCCCTTTCGATCTGTGTTGATTGCTGTGGCACTGATATTGATACTGATGATACTGGTGCTGGTGCTGGCGTGGATGGAGCTGATTCTTCTACTTCGACAAGGATTTGATCTTCGATGAATGCATCAAGTTCTTTGAAACGCGCACCGCTTAAGCGAATCTCATCGAGTTTCTCATCAATGACATGATCGGTGCCGATGCCCTCATCGTTTGACTCGATTAAGATATCATCGGAAAACGTTTCCGAATCGGAACGTGGCCGATGACTTTGTTGTTGCTCTGTATTACTACTACTGCCCGTGCTATTGCCGTCACCGTTTGAAACGTTCTCTTTGCAGCTAGCCAGTGTTGAGCTCTTACGTCGGTTCATCAAACTAACATGCAATGAAACTCCGGCACTCGAATGCCCACTACCCGGTTCGTCCATTTCATTCGGGCACAACGGATTGCTTGAACCACAACGACTGGGTCCAGGACTAGCCATGCTCGAATAGCCCGACGAGCTGAGATTACTCTCGGAGATGGTGCGATCGGCGCGGCCGCACATTGTAAACGGACTTAGGTAGCACATGCCAACGGGATTCGGCGGCATTAGGGCAGCATTACCGATGCTCTTCGGTGCCGGCGACAACGATTCAGTGTCCGATTCCATTTCACTCAGATTCGATGTGACGGTAATCGTTGGCGGCGCAAATGGGAATTCGAGTGAGGTGGGCTTTTCGAATTGCTTTAGGAGCCTGTTGGAGAATTTCATTCGAAATATTAGCGATGATCCGACAAGACAAGACAAGAAAAAGATTAACACATTCGAATGAATTTCTACATTGAGTATAGCAAGTAAAAAAATGAACAAAAAAGATACACAAAGTGGAACCGAGAACATTTAACACCAACACCAACACCAACTTCATCAAGTCATGGTCATGTGAGTTCAATCAAAAAGAATTTTTGCCAAATTTTAGCAGCAGACATTTAAACAATTCAATTGATCTTCGCTTTTTCGAAACAAAAGAAAACAATTTTCAGCACATAATTTTAGGTGAACAGAAATGAACGAAAAAAGGATCTCATCCAACATAGCGCAAGAGACCACGGATATACGTTTGGATTTGCAACAGTACAACAACAGTGTCGACTATCGGAAGCAAACAAACTGTAGGACTCTTGGCTTGCCGCATAAGGCCTTTCATAAGATTACCTAACCATTTTTTGTCTACTTGCTGTATACCTCTTTTGTTGCTGTTTATTTGGAAACATAAAACTGGTTTCACCTATGCTGGCACGTTGCGGCGGCGGTGATCCCGGGAATATGATCAGTGGATGTCGGTTTTTCGTTGGACTTGGTTGTTCGACCGTCAATGTTGGTATTATTAAGTCTCTTGGTCTTGTTGCTCTTTCTTCGGGCGTTGGTGGTTCAACATCGATGGTGATAATCGGTGGAGGCATTCGAAGCGTATTCGATGGCGGTGGAAGAACTAATAGTGGCACTTTATGCACAGTTTTCTGCCGGCCAATTTCAGCAGTAGAGGCCGTCGTCGTCGTCGTCATTGCAATCGTCTCCGTTGGTGTAGTTTCTACATCAGAGTCCATTAGACGCAACGATTTATCTTTTTTCAAGCCCAGAAAAACTTGCTCCTTGAATATGGAATGACGAAGGAGTTATTAGATTTAGAATGGAAAAGCATAGCTCTTCAATTAGGTTTGTTCCCGTACTGCACGAAACTACCCAAAACTGCCCATTTTTGCCCAAATTTCATACAGTTTTTAAAAAATTGAACAGTTTTGGGCAGTTTCGTACAGTACGGGAACAGACCTATTATTAGTTTCTAAGGCTAGCCAAATGTCTATTGGTGCTGGAACAAATAAATGTATGTATGTATGTACAGTAGGGCTGCTCTTAACTCTATGGAGAAATTTTGTAGCGAGTTTATGATCGGTCTCAGGGTCCAGAAGTGTTCCATTAGACATGGAAAAGAAACGTGAGAAATTTGGAGGCAATCGGATAACGGGAACCCGTGGCAGTTTTCAATTGAAGTTTGGGAAATTGGCAAAAATAGAGAGGAAACGGCCCTTAACTCCCCACAAGGCGCCCCTACGGATATATAACGTATGGCCAACCCCCATTATTTTTTTACTCCGAACATTTTTTCTGAACAAACCTACCCCCTATCTCCCCTCCTTAAGGGGGCTCCCATACAAAAATAATTTTTTAAAAACTTTTCCCCCCATCTTCCTAACTAGCCCCAGAGTGCTCCTAGAGGAGTCAAATGTATGACCGACCCCCATTAACTTTGTCCCCCTAACATTTTCTCCGAACATACTTAACCTCTATCTCCCCCCCTTAAGGGGGCTCCCATATAAAACTACCTTAATTTGAGCAAAAATTCATACAAAATGGCCGTCACTACAGTCAAACCCCTCCTAGGAGGCTGATATATATGACCGACCCCCATTATTTTTTTACCCCAAACATTTTCTTCAAACATACCTACCCTCTATCTCCCCTCGTTAGGGGGGTCCCCATACAAAATTAGGCTTTAATTAAAGAAAAATGCCTCACGAATTTCAATCTATAATATAGATGCCGTAGGAACAAGAAAGAGCATGTTCAGCATGCATATTCGAAAAATTTACAAAATTACCTTTTAAACGAGCCTAATATGAAGAATATTGGATTAGTTTTTGGTGTGTTTTAATAATATGATATATTTTATTACCTTTTTTTTTAAACTGAATTTTGGGTTCCATCCCCTAACTGGCCCAATAATGACCCTAGTAGAAAAAAAATATATTTTCGAGTCAAATGCCGCAAACCTCAATCTATGACGAGTTTTTTGAGACTATAACCATTAAAATCGGTTAGTAGTTTCTATTCATAAAATTAATTCAAAACAAATATTTTTTGAAACGCATTATTCACTGTTTTTACGTTTGTTTCTTGAGTCTTTACATGCGTACAGACCGAGAGAGCCATGCGTACAGATCGAGAGAGACATGCGAAGACCTAAGAAACGAACGTGAAAACAGTGAATAATGCGTTTCAAAAAATATTTGTTTTGAATTAATTTTATGAATAGAAACTACTAACCGATTTTAATGGTTATAGTCTCAAAAAACTCGTCATAGATTGAGGTTTGCGGCATTTGACTCGAAAATATATTTTTTTTCTACTAGGGTCATTATTGGGCCAGTTAGGGGATGGAACCCAAAATTCAGTTTAAAAAAAAAGGTAATAAAATATATCATATTATTAAAACACACCAAAAACTAATCCAATATTCTTCATATTAGGCTCGTTTAAAAGGTAATTTTGTAAATTTTTCGAATATGCATGCTGAACATGCTCTTTCTTGTTCCTACGGCATCTATATTATAGATTGAAATTCGTGAGGCATTTTTCTTTAATTAAAGCCTAATTTTGTATGGGGACCCCCCTAACGAGGGGAGATAGAGGGTAGGTATGTTTGAAGAAAATGTTTGGGGTAAAAAAATAATGGGGGTCGGTCATATATATCAGCCTCCTAGGAGGGGTTTGACTGTAGTGACGGCCATTTTGTATGAATTTTTGCTCAAATTAAGTTAGTTTTATATGGGAGCCCCCTTAAGGGGGGGAGATAGAGGGTAGGTATGTTTGAAGAAAATGTTTGGGGTAAAAAAATAATGGGGGTCGGTCATATATATCAGCCTCCTAGGAGGGGTTTGACTGTAGTGACGGCCATTTTGTATGAATTTTTGCTCAAATTAAGGTAGTTTTATATGGGAGCCCCCTTAAGGGGGGGAGATAGAGGTTAAGTATGTTCGGAGAAAATGTTAGGGGGACAAAGTTAATGGGGGTCGGTCATACATTTGACTCCTCTAGGAGCACTCTGGGGCTAGTTAGGAAGATGGGGGGAAAAGTTTTTAAAAAATTATTTTTGTATGGGAGCCCCCTTAAGGAGGGGAGATAGGGGGTAGGTTTGTTCAGAAAAAATGTTCGGAGTAAAAAAATAATGGGGGTTGGCCATACGTTATATATCCGTAGGGGCGCCTTGTGGGGAGTTAAGGGCCATTTCCTCTCTATTTTTGCCAATTTCCCAAACTTCAATTGAAAACTGCCACGGGTTCCCGTTATCCGATTGCTTCCAAATTTCTCACGTTTCTCCTCCATGTCCAATGGAACACTTCTGGACCCTGAGACCGATTGAAATTCCATTTCGGGAATTAAGAGCAGCCCTAATGTACAGGCAAAGAAAGGAGTTTTGGGATCAAAATTCGAGTCTAGCGAATCTCTAATAATACCCTTTATACAGTGGACGGATGGACGGATGTATTTATTTGGGATACAACTATTTACAAGGTTCTTAAGAATTCTCTGTTATTTTGGATATCATACATATGTATTGCCATTTTTAAATCAACCATTTGGAGCGTTCTTTCTTTCCGAAATCTATTATGATACCACCGTCAGAGTCAACCTATAATAAAATCGATGAGTAACGATTATAACGAATCAATAAGATTCCGTATTAACATTCTGCTAGGAACTTCGGGAAGGTTTTTTTTTTTTTTACCTTATCGCACCTTACAATACATACATAGATATACTTTTTCTAATCTCTAATACTCTAATCAAGAGTTATTTTTGTTTTCCTGCAAAGAAATGATGAAGTGTATTGAATCTGTGGCCAATTGTGATCCCATTTGAACAATATTCTTTCCTCAATATCGTATCTTCAGAGAGAGAGTCCCCCCCGTTCCTGTTTTCAAAAACTACCCATAATTTTATGCTTACCGAGAGTTGAGCGTCACTGAGATCACTGCGATCGGTTTTATCGTCATCGTCATCTGTGTATTCACCGCCAGAGAGCGGATCTTCTTGAAATATTGGACTATTCGAGCGTTGTGGTCTTGGCATAATTGGAGTAAGTGCTGGCGATGGTATTGGCGTTGGCATTTCGCGAATCGGTGATAGACATTTATTGATTCCATTGCTGGGTATTTCGAGAAGAATACTTGGTGGATGTAATAGATTCGCTGAGCTCGACGATGTCGATGACGACGATGGGGAACAACTATTCTTGTGTGCGTTTAGAACATCGAGGACAGGCACTTCAATTGTTGTCTGCCGATAGAATATCGGCGAGTCTGGAGCACAACTGGAGAAACTAACCGGTGTATGCATTGACGATGTTGACGATTCATCGTCACCGGGTGCATCGTCTTGCGGACTGGATGCTGTTGGCGTCATCGATGGCGATACGAATACGGATGTTGTTATGGAATTCGAATTACTATTCGAGTTGGTGGTGGCGAAATTACGGAACATTGCCAGTATTGAGTCGGCGCTAGAGACTTTTGGCCGTGCACCAGAGCCACGATGACGTGCCGATGAATGCAGTAAGTGTTTATGGGTGCCATGGATCTCTACGCTGCTCGTTTGCATCGAACGCAAACCGAAATCGTTTAATGCTAGATCCGAACTGGACAATGAATCGCTGCATTGATTCGATGAGGTGCTGTGCGATGAACGGATGTCATTTGTGCAGGGTGATGGAGGCATTGAACTGGCACGATATTGTATATCGGTGGGCAAGCTGAGAGCGCTGGAGTTTCGGGTGCCCTGTGATTCGATTTTTTTTGTTTCCGTGCGTGTTTTTTTTTGTTGGATTTTTTTTTTTTTTTTTTTTGATTTGAAGTCAATCACGCAAACGCAATGTACATAGAGAAGCGAAAAAGCATTAAAACAAAAAAGGAGAAAACCAAAAAGCACGAAGTGATAATGAGCAGAAAAAGAAAAAGAGATTTTAGAAGCAAATACATTTTTATTCTTAATCTATTAGGTATAATATAGAGCTTGATATCAGATATTGATGAACGATTCTCAGACAACACCTTAGAGATGGGTGGTTCACTGTCTAAAGTACTACTAAACGTTTGGAGATATTACGTGGATATATGTATGCATAAATATATATATATATATATACAATTGTGCTTGAATGAACGTTTGATGGAATAATTTATTCCCTCACTTCGAGATGGGATATAAAAAGGTTTTAAGATTTATTAATGGTATTTATGCCTGGTTTCCAAATCGCAGGCGCAATTGTGCGGGAGTTCGTTAAAAATTTTCAACACATGCAAATATATGGAACAAATTTCAATCAACGGGGCGATTTATTGTAACTGGATTCATATGTTTGTGCTTGTTAAATATTTGCAGGAGCTTCTGCGCAATTGGAAATCAAGCATTAATCAACTTTTTAGTATATTAGCTGTATGTCTTAATCAGTCCAGTGAGCCATTTTCAACCGAAATGCTCGAAATAAAATTTTTATTAGATGGTAATTAAAAACGAGTGCTTTTTACTTCAAGAAATTCGTTTAAACAGGATACTTAATACCTTAAAAAATAGTTCCTTAACTCTTCTAAACTGTTCTAAATTGGCACTATTCTAGATTTTCACACAAGAATTAACCTTTTAAAATTCTTTATAATAAGAAAGGTCAGACGAGACGAAGGGAGATTTCTTCTCGTTTGCTTAGTCAAGTGCACAATTCAACACTGGTTTAAGACACATCTTTAAAATCATATAAAAATACAAATCTTAAATAAATTCTCTCATGCCATTAAGGGAAAAAAACAAAAAAAAAATTAAAAATCGAAGAAAAAATTAAAAATCTCCCCATTTCATATAATTGCGAAGCTTGTACCTTAAAACAACAAGATGTTTTTTCTTGAAAAAAGTAGCATTTCATAGGCAGAGATATTGGATTTGATACGATACCAACTCTAATAACTTACTGGGATTGGTTAGGTTAGTGTGGGTGACACACTTAGGCATTAATCGGGCCCGCCCAAGTATAATGGGAAAACAAAGAAAAACAGAAACTGTAAAAAAAACGACTCAAACCTCCACGACCTCAGCTGGGAGTCGAACCCTGGGTCTCTCGCTTCGTAAATTGGCATCACAGCCAACAACGGCACAGAGGCCGACATAAGTTACTAGAGTGGTAATATATGTTTTCCATTAAAGATAAACAGCTGAAGATTATACACAAAATTTATGGTAGCTCCAAAACTTCAGACAATTTTTTTGATGTTACCAATACCGCCCTAATCCATAATTCTTACCAAAATCGCGGCACCAGGCCAAAATGTTCAATTTGTTGAGGTGTGTTATTTCGAAAGAACAATTTTTTGTGTGGAAATCTGGAATTAAAAGCCCATTGTAACTTGCAACTTGCTCGGTACTTTGAGAATAAATTTGAAGGAAATACCGGGTTAAACCGTTAGCGCCTAGCGATGCCATATGGCATCACTAAAAGGGTTCGTTTTCTGTCATCGCCATTTCTGAACCGGTTTATGTTTTATTTTATTTTTTATTAATTTTTTTTTAATTCAGGCACTACCGGGTTAAATTATAATTAAATTGAATTATAATTTTAGTTGAAGAGGCCGGCTTCTACGTAATACTGCCGGCAGCTAAGGGATCTACCACAAATGAGATTTTCAACACATATTTCAGGACATTTAGAGTGAATTTTTGGACTCGAGTTCAATGATACTATGGTGCATTGAGGACATTACGACGGTGGGGGTTATGTGCTCTCTGTTTTGTTTCTACTTTTATGTATGTATATGTTTTGTGCGCAAATTGTATCTAATAGCATTTCCGTATTATCCTTTTTATCCTTTTTAGCAAAATCGAATTTAGAGAAAGGCCTCCCCTTCTTCGGTGTCATGAACAGTTTGTAAAAATCTCGTACGTTTTGCCTGAGAATCATATTCCTATTTTAGATGGCATCTCAAGCCAAAAAAAAAAAAAAAATAAAGACAAAAAAAAAAATAAAGACAAAAAAAAAAAGAAATTTCAATGAAATTCCTATTTCAATAGTTACCCCCATGTGTCTAATGTCCATCTCCGATCCGGAGCTCATTTCAGCGGAGACTTTATTCAGCAAACGTGCGAATGTTACTTTCTTCTCTAGCTTGGGATCGGCAATTGTGCGTGCGACTGTTGTCGAAGTCAATGAGCCAGAATTTTCGGAGAACGTCGTCTCCTTTAGATCACTCTCCGAATCGCCGTTGCTTATGCGCAAACGATTCTCATTCATCGTTATTAATTCGCCAAGGCTTAGTTTCGGCTTTGTTTGCACCGCTGCAGGCGAAACGAGTTGCTGAAGGATTTGCTTCTTTTCGGCAGCATTCTTTTTAACCGGCGTCGAGTTGTTGCGCTTTTTACGCGGTGATGGTGAACCTAATTTATATTCCGTAAAAAATCAATTGAAGAAATTTTTAATTAATGCAATTGAAAATTATTTTTGTTTTGGTTTTTTTTTCTTTTTCGAAACACAATTACACATAAATTAACACACACATACACACATAAAGTACGTCAATTGTATGCACATGTTTAATTGCAAAAAAAAAAAGAAAGGAAATAATTAATAAAATAATCTAAAAAATAAATACTTTTTAGTTTAAATAATCATTTGAGATAGAATTTTCAAGTCATCTAATAGAACTACAAAAAGCATTAGGGATATAAAAGTTTTATTAAATAGAAAAAAAAAATTTCGAATAATCCCAGTGGCCAAAATCCGGCTTACAGAAGCGATGAACCGCAACACATTTCGCAACCACACAAAGTAAGCTGTCGGTAGGCAGTTTGCTTACAATCTCGTATACTTTGTAGCTATTAATAGGCAGGTAGCTTACAGTCTCGTATACTTTGTAAGATATAGGTAGGCAGTTTGCCTACAATCTCGTATACTTTGTAAGCAATTGGTAGGCAGTTCGTCTACAATCTCGTATACTTTGTAAGCTATTGGTAGGCAGTTCGTATACAATCTCGTATACTTTGTAAGCTGTCGGTAGGCAGTTCGCTTACAATCTCTTATACTTTGTAAGCAATTGGTAGGCAGTTCGTCTACAATCTCGTATACTTTGTAAGCTATTGGTAGGCAGTTCGTATACAATCTCGTATACTTTGTAAGCTAGTGGTAGGCAGTTCGCCTACAATCTCGTATACTTTGTAAGCTATCGGTAGGCAGTTCGCTTACAATCTCGCATACTTTGTAAGCTATTAATAGGCAGTTCGCCTACAATCTCGTATACTTTGTAAGCTATTGGTAGGCAGTTCACCTACAATCTCGTACACTTTGTAAGCTATCGGTAGGAAGTTTGCTTTCAATCTCTTATACTTTGTAGCTTTTAATAGGTAGGTCGCTTACAATCTCGTATCACTTACAATATCGTATACTTTGTTGGCGGTAGGCACTATTGGCCGCTGGGATTATTATTATTATAATTTTTTTCTTTCAAATTAAAAGGACTACAATCAAGCAAAAAGGTTACGACAATGAATTTTTACATTTATATAAAACATTTAAGACATTGTGAGTAGATATAGATTTTGCCCACCACAGCAGCCACAAAGATTCTTGAAATTATTAAAAAAAAAAAATCGAGTTCAATATTGAGAGGTGCAGTTCAAAAAGAAGAAAATTTATCATAATTGAAAAAGTCTTCATATTTTGAGATTAATTCGTTTTGGTTCTTCTGTCTGTGAAAGTTCATATAAATAATTAACTTATAAAATTTCATTGAGGGTAGCGAGTGATTATCGCAATTGAAGTGAATGTATCAATTAATGGATTTTCGAAACTCGAGGACTGGAATACACACAGATTAACAACAATAGCAGGATAACACAATTGTTACATAATTCTTCTTCGGATCGAGGGACATCGAGAAATGAAAAGCTAATTGCCTGTAAGAGCTATTGCTCTCAATGAAGTATTGCGTTTTACATGTAGCTCTGCTTTTTATACTGATCTTAATTTATTAATCTTATATAATAAAATGGAATAATATCATACAATTAAAAGGTGTAAAGGAGACTACCAAAAAAAATGAAGAAAATTCTAGTCTTTACATTTCCAATCCCTTTGCAGCTGCTTCACAATTCAATGCAAAAATCGTTTGAGAAAATAATTCAGGATTTTAGATTTCCATTTACCATAAGGGGTATTCACAAAGGCGTCGGAAAATAGTAAAGTCGGAATATCGGAAAATTTTATCTGCTTAAAAAGTGGTGCAAGACACAAAAAATTTTTTTTAAGAAGTCGCAATTTTCCGACTTTCCAACGCTTTTAACACGCCTTTGTGAATACCCCTATGGAAACTTATTAACTCAGTCGATTTTAAATGCTAACCGAGACATACATACAATAGTGGGACTCATGCAATTTCGCAACTTGTGGGAAATGAGAAATTTGTCGCGCAACTGTCAAAATTTATATGAAAAATTACGATGGGAAAAGTTGCGAAGGCATTTGCGAAGCTGCATGAGTACCATTAATGTTTCCCAGCGGCTGTAAAAGGATTAAATCGTATTTTTCAATCGGAAAAAAAGAAAACAAGCTACGCAATAAGTCAGGAGTTTGAATTTTACCAACAAAATACTTTCTTCATACCTTTTTCTTTTTGAGAGTTTGAAAGCAATGAAAGCGAAGGGATCAAGATATGGTGCAAGATATCGAAATGGACTACAGAAAGCAAGTACAGGTGCGCTTTTAGATTTATATAGCTATACATATTTACATATGTATGTTTTGTGCAATTTATATAAACGATATAGAATTGTAGGGAAATCGCTGTGTGAGATTTTGTGAAATGTTGAGATTTAGATTTTAATGCAAGATAAGCCCAAATTTGATATACTAGCCAGAGGAGCTCCTAAGTGAAATACGCTATGATGAAGACATCTTGAATAGAACTTGTATATTCTACGTCTACTCGTACGGAATTTTTCTTCAGTTATTCTGGGAGTATGAAATACTTATGTATAAAATTTTGAGTTGATATGGCCAGCCATTTGAGAGGAGATCAGCATGCAGACCGACGGACGTGCTTAAATCCGCTCTTAAGCTTATCAAGAATAAACTTAAATATATGTAGGTGTCTACAGTGGCGTGTCTAGAGAAATACTGCTTTGATAGTGCTTATATTTTCCACAGTGATATATTGAACAATTATAAGACATTAACCCAAAAAATTTTGGGGGGGGCTAGAGGAAGTTTAGAGAGTTATGGACCAAAAACCAAAAAAATCCGAAAATTTCATAACGTCCGATTTTTATGAAAATTTATATATAGAATAAGTGAAAAATTCTAAAAATTTTAGCACTAAAATTTTAAAAAAAAACTGGTCCTTTCTGGACCAGTTTGGAACTAGACCCTAAATAGACTAGTTGTAATCGGTTTCTTGAAACAATTTTGACGCCAAAATTCTTAGAATTTTTCGCTTATTCTATATATAAATTTTTATCCAAATCGGACGCCATAAATTTTTCGTTTTTTTTTGGTTTTTGGTCCATAACTCTCTAAACTTCCTCTAGCCCCCCCCCCCCCAAAAATTTTTGGGTTAATGTCTTATAATTGTTCAATATACCACTGTGGGAAATATAAGCACTATCAAAGCAGTATTTCTCTAGACACGCCACTGGGTGTCTACATAGGGAGTTAATTACAAGAATACATAATTCAAGTAATATCCTGTTCGAGCTGGATGTAAAGGCTTTGGAATGAGATGTTTTTAGAAGAAATTTTAGACGAAATCCCTAGGATTATGAAATTGTAGCTCAGTGAAAGTGTTGATGATATTTACTATTGGATCCTAAGAGGTAGAGGTTTATAGACCTATAAGTGATATCAGGCGGCATAAAAATTTCAATTTCTTTGACTCAGTGGCTTGGGAAGTGGAAATTTTTTTCTTCTAGGCTTGAACGATAGAATGTTGGTATACAATTTTATATGTGGAAGAAGATAATTAAATATTTCTATTTCATACATAATATCATTTACTTTAAGGCTCATAGCCTTCAACATAATTTAAATTTTTTGAAGGTTTCAACTTTCAAATGGAGTTCTTCAGGAGAGTTGAAACCAGGTTTATAAATTTTATATGAAAATTTTCAAAAAATTCAAATGAAGCAAAGGTACTCGATTGAGTTAAACTGGGGTCTGAAGACTAAAAGAATATATTCCAGAATATAAACTATCGAAGTTCTTAAAGCGAGTTGAAGACAACGACATTAATTGTAGACATTTATCGGGCTTTCAGTCAAATTCGAACGAATCTTGAATACAGTGTACGTACTCTCTCCATGCAGATACTCCTCTTATGCGGACCATTTTTGGCAATGCTCTAGGGTTCGGGCTTCTCAAATACTTTCCTATCCACTTACAGGACCGAAAATTGTGTCCGCTTAAGAGGAAACTATTTGAGAAGAAGACACACTATAGCTTTTCCAAAAAGTGTCCTTTTAAGAGGCGTGTCCGCTTAAGAGGCTTAAGAGGAGTGTCCGGAAGGAGAGAGTACACTGTATATAATATGTAGAGCTCGGATTTTGAATATTTTGAATTTTTTTGAATTTAACGGTGCCTTTTGAATATTATATTCACTGTAGTAGGGCTTTTTTTTGTTAATTTGACAATTCAACATTTCAATAGGCATACTAAATCGAACTAATTTGGAATTTTTGACATTGAATTTTTTGCATTTTTAAAAAAATATTTTTTGATTATTTTGCATTTAAAAAAAAATTTTTTTTAAATAATTTTTAAATATTTTTTAAATTTGTTTTTCTTCATTTTTTTACATATTCAAATTCCGAGGCATAATAATATGGACTTTGGTGTTTCACAAATGATTTGAAATTGTACGTGTGTTGTTGTTGTTGTTGTTGTTGTTCACAGTGTGCGTATAGGAAAACCAGTAGGTATAGAAGCTTAATTACAGAGGTACAAGTCACTACATGTACTATAAACAGGAATCGTGGGGAGCGAAATGTTTCGAATACGTTTAAGCAGTAGGTAAGGGGAGTGGGGGGAAGAAAGTGTTCATATGTAAAAGCGGATTTTTCGCGGGTTATTATAAAGTTTTGGACAGACAGAGACATATAGAATTTGAAAGAGAAAAGTTTGGATATAATATGCAGAGAAGAAGAAGAAGAAAAATTTTTAAGTATTTGCATACAATTTTTTTTTGACGAAGTTGTTAAAAAAAAAATTTTTTTGTTTGTTTTTGGAATTGGGGTTTGGAAAAAAGGAGTGTTTTTTGCATTTTTTTTGGTTTTTTTTTTTGCTTTTAATTTTGATCGTTTTTGCCTATCTTACGTCGGGGAGGTGGTCGTAACAGATCGTCAAGTGAAAATGTACGCGCTGCTGCCCCTCCCCCTCCAGGTGTTGGATTGGGGCTGCTGAGGCTCAAAAGTGATGGTTTTCTTATACCCAATCTGTTGAATATCGATCGCGGTGCGCCCGGTGCATTATTGACAGTTGTCTGAGGTATGGCAGTTGTAAATTGCAATTGCTCTCGCAATGATGTATGATGATGATGTCCATGTATTGAACCAGGTGCTGTATTCATTTCGAATTTTATTATACATATACATATATAAATTTATATGAATGTTTTATAAAAGAGAGAAAAAGAAATTAGAGGAAGAAATAGAGAGAGAGAGAGAGGCAAAAAGAGTTAAGTTAAGAGTATGAAAAGGCAGACATTTTAAGTAATTTATAGACTTGATAATATAAATAACGCAATGGAATTGCCCATATATTTATATGTATGATATAGTTATATAATTATGTAAAAAATTAGTTCGAGAAAAACAATTGGAATCATTAAAAAAAAAAGGACAAGACAAATAAAAAAAGATACGTTCGATAGCCGAGTCATAAAGAACTTGGTGCTAATGCATTTTCTCAATGGAGAAACATTTTAAACAGAAATCTTTTATGCTTTTATGCACTCTCCTTGGGAGTATGTTTTTCTTCTTTTAATTCTATTATTCGCTTTTTATCCCTCGAAAGTAATTTTTTCGTGAGATATGAATTTAGGAGGCGCCAATCAGCGGCGGATTAGAGTGTATGGAGGCCCTGGGTTTATATAGTGATGGGGGCCCCTGATGCTCTATTTGGCGCAGTTTTTTGAAATAAGGAATAACCGCTTAAGTCAATTTAAGTTCAAGATGAGTTATCGGTACAATAAAAATTCTTTCAAAGAAAGGAACAATAAAGGAAACAATTTATAGGTATATGATCCCTTGATTTTATAAATCCAGATTATCAGCTATTTCATATCAAAAGGGGTCTTCCCTTAAAGCCCAAAATCCAACATTGCGAGAGCCCGATGCGAGAGTGCGCGACGTCACGAAAATGTTTTGCGTCACGCAGATGAAAGCATAATTTCGCTTCTATTAATGCAATATTTGAACCAAATACCAATCTAACGAGTACCCAGTACTCATAAATATTATACGTTATCACTTGAGTTTAAATTTTAATTAAAAATTTTCAAAATGAACCGAAGCTCGCGAAATATTCTAAAAGCTCTTTTTCACGGAACAGTGAACAGTTTTTGTTTTATTAGTTTAAACGAGTACCCAATAGCGAGTACTCAAAAAATAGCTACATCAATAACCTGTCAAATTGCCTCGAAACTAGAAATATTCAATTTTTCAAAATTTTCTCGCTACGAGGTCTCGCAGTGCGATACATTGGAGCTTGAACCATATGATTGAATGTATTGAAATTTTTGTGCGTCTCGTCTCGCGGTCTCGCATCGGGCTCTCGCAATGTTCGATTTTGGGATTTAAACGTGTATTTGCCTCGAAAAAATCGAAAAATCGTAAATCAAGAAGGCTTAGAAATTAATGAACGAAATTTTGTATGAAAAATAGTACACTTTTCCGATTTTTCAATCTTTCGACTTTAATAGTGCATTTCCATATGGTGTTTAGCACGCGTTTAAGCGTTTAGGGCCCTAAACGAGGTGTTAAACTCTTTAACACCTCATAAACACTGTCATCGATAGGAAAAAAATCGATTTTTCGTATCGGAATTTCATGCATATCTAACTGTCAAAAGAAAATCAAAACAAAAAACAAAAAAATGTTGCCAAAAGCAAAACTAAAAATTCCCTACAAACTACAAAAAATTCCCTAAATTTTTTTACACACGGAAAAATTCGAAAAAAAATGTATAATATGCGCAAGGTATAATCTTGTATGTTATTGTATGATTCTTGGTAGAGTATCGATGCTGAACGATAGTTTTTACCAAAAATAATAAAATTAAGTTTATGGGCCATGTCACAGAAATCGATTTCAAAACCGTGTAAAAATTATAATCCTCCTAAATTCTTTCAGATATAGTTTTTTCTGGGTTTTCCACTTCCAACGTCACGAGACGAGACGTTTATTTTGTCGTTTTTATTGATCGACAAGAAACTATATTCAAAATATCTCTTAATATTTAAGAATATACCACAAATTCCCTACATTTTGCCGAATTTAATAATTCTGTCCCTCTTTCCCTTCAAGTGATTTTCCTACAAATGGCAACACTGCTTGCAATTGTAAATAAACAAACAGCTGTGAAACTTAAACACCTCGCATACGTGGAACCGCTCGAAGTGTTTAGCTAAACATCTCAGAGTTAAACACCATATAGAAACGCGCTATAAGGGAATACCCTAAAATTCTTATTAAATAAGATAACATCTGAAGTAAAACTAGATTTTTAAAAGTTTTGACTTAAACCACTTTCAAAAACAAGTGCTCATATATTCTAAATTTTTATTTCATTAATTTTTATTAAACTTTAAAGCGATTTTACTCGAAAAAGATTTTTTGAAATATTTTGATGATATTTTATTTGGCCGTTGCCGGAGCCCTACCTTAATCCGGCACTGGCGCCAATAATATTTTTCCCTGCACAGCTGCCAAAATCTTGGCTTCAAAACAATGACGGAGCGCTACGGATAGCTTGTTTTTCTTTCATCTATTTGAATTCTTTTTATATTTTTTTTTTGATTTAATAAGGGAGTCTATTTTGCTCGTTCATCAAACCCCTTTATAGGCTTGGTACAAACGAAAATAGATTTTTAAATAAAAACGACTCACAGTGCTTAACTCTTATATATGTTTGTTTGTTTAAAAAGGGGGAAAATCAAAAGCTCAAAGAGACAATAACGGAACACAAAGAAAATAATATCTTACGTCTGTTCCTATCCGCTTCTTCGGCAAGTAATTTTTCAATTTTTTCGGGGAAATGACGTTTGGCACACCAAACCAAACCGATGACGGCTAGGACAACGAAAACTGTAATAAGACCCAACCAGAATGGCTCCTGCAGCATACGTTCCGATAGCGGCTTATAGGGGATGTGAAGCATACGGCGCTCGCAGCGATGTCCTTCCCACCATGCATGACAGCTTAAAAAAACCGGAAGATTGAAGGAAATGAATTTTAAATATTTATAAAATAAATTAAAAATGTTTTCTTTTTCAATATTTTAATTTGTTTTCTTTTTGTTTTCTTTTTTTGCATTCTGTAGGTAATGTAAATGCATACATACATCCATAATTTTATGCTTGTAAATGAGTATATGAATAATTGAAAGCCCTCGAGTTTCATGTCACTTACCGACAAAAGAAGCCTCCATTCCTCTCAATGCAAATACCACGTCCTTCGCATGGATTTTCAGAGCAGGGACGCTGTTTCTGTTCGCATGTTGTACCCATATAGCCAGGTTGGCATTGACACTATTTTTGGACCAAGAGCAATTCAAACATGGAACGAGTATAAAAGCAAAAAAAAAAATGATAAGAAATTAAAATAAGTTCATTTGAAAGAGCGAGCCAAAAGCAAAACAATGACAATAAAGATGAAAAGACAAAGTCCTTATACGAAACAATAAATAACAATGTCACATCGGATTTAAGGATCAAAGAAAAGTGATTTATTTACTTTGAAACTGGTGGCGGTTAGTTCGCATTTTCCAAAGACGCAAGGCTCCATGTCGCAGACAGATAGCCCACAAAATCTATAAAATAAATTCTTATTAGTTTTTCTCACAGTCATGAGTGAACCTATAGACCCTTAAATAATACATAATAAATTAGGTTGACAAAAAATTATTTAAACGGTTTTATTGAAAATAATATAGGTGCCTACTAATAGTTAAAAATGGTATGTGCCAGGCTCCAGTCATCATACTCCTCACCCTCATTAATATAGGGCATTAATCAGAAAAAAAAAATCGCTGGGCCCGTGTTGAAATCCAGCCAACTCAATTTACGCCTAATGGTTTTATATTTTTATCTGATCAATGCCTTAGACTGATGAGGAAGAGGTTTTTTTTTCAAGTTTTTAGTTTTGAATTTTATTACATAGTTCTTTTCATTCTTTTAAGTTCCTTAAGTGCCTCATGATATTTTACTTTCAATTTTGTCTTGTATTAATTTAATACAAATATTAAAAATTGAGAAAATACCGGCCATTTTGTTGACGGCCATCTTGGATTTGAATATTCATAGTGTACTGTGTTCTACTGGTCAAGCCCTTTCATTTGATACCTATTTTGTTCACGTCCCTATGGCGGGGTATCGGTTAAAATTTTCAATTACCAATAAAAGCACCTCGGTAGATCCTCATTGGTTACATGGTATCGCCTTTGCGCAAAGCTGTAGTGCTGGAAAAAGAATCGATAGCACTATCGATACTATCGATGTTTTCAAACAATCGAAAATATCGACGGGTTTTGAAGACTATCGATAGTTTTGATTCACGGACATTTACTCTAGCATTCGAAAGGTGATGCTGGCGGTGACCGAGGGCTTTCTTCTTTTTGAAATGGACAGATTCCTAAAAATGCCTTAATTTAGATAAGGGCGAGCCTTTAGAAAATTAATCTTTCGATTATCAAAATTATCGATTGTCAAAATTATCGATAATCGAAATGATCGATTCTAGAAACTGTTATCGGAAATATCGATTGTTGAAAATATCGATCAGTGAAACTATCGATTCTTTAACCTACCGATAATTTTGTCTATCGATTATCGAATTATCGACCGTCGATTATAGAAATATTGATTATTGAACCTACCGATTAGTGAAAAATCGATTATTAAAATAATCGATTACTGAACCTATCGATTATTTAAACTATCGATTATGTTAAATATCGAATATCGAAACTATCGACTATCAAACTATCCATAGCTTCCCAGCTCTATCCATAGCTGCCCAGTACTATCGATATTTCAGACTATAGATGGTCGCAACCATCTAGTAAGGTACCTACTGATTTTTGCTAAGAAGACCACTAAAGAGGCGGCCCACGATGACGGCAGGACAGAATTTTTTGTCCAGGCTTTACCTAGAGAAATTTACATAGGCCCTGTTTAGATTATTCACGTCATTGCCAATATACGGGCGATTCTACCCAGCATCAAAGTAGGGCCAAGATAACCCTGATCGAGTCAAGATTTATTAGTCCAGGGCCTGTGTAGACCCAGCCTAGATTTATCTATGTTGTGGCAAATCTAGCTAAGTCCAAACTAATCACCAGACTTCTCTATTTTCGGCAATTTTCCAGCCGGGAAGCTAAATAAAACCGTTTAAATATTGATAGTTCAATGGAGAGGAGGGGGCGAGAGAGTTGTCGCTTTCATATTTAAACCAAAATTTATAAAACAAATACATTAAAACATTCTTTACTCGTTTTTTTTATTCTGAACTTACCTTCCCGCATTGCGCCCATGACATTGACAATAATTGCTTCCATTACTCGTAATACATTTTCCATTAAATTGGCAAGGATTAGGATAACATGACTCCACCGTGTTATCACTCATTGCCAATTTTATTTTGTAATTATTATCTGAAATATTAAAATTGTTCAAATATACATTACACACCTGGGAATTCATTATGACGACTTTATTAGGGAATTATTTCAATGTTGACACATAAACGCACGCAAAAACAGAAAATATCCCCAAGCGTATATATACGATGTACATAAAATCATATATATAAGTATGTAGGTAATTTTTGGCGCCAGGACCTCAATTAGCAAACAGATGCTTTTAATAAAAATTTGCAGTGAGACAAGCGAGCTACATTCATATCTGGGCAAAAGGCAAATAAACAATCCTAAGCTCTGCGACGGAAATATGCGGAAGGAAGAACAAAACGGAAGCTGTAAATATGTTTTCTGTTAAAATTTTCATACCACGAGAATAAATTTTAGATACAATGGAATTAAGTCTGGAGTTTGGATGAGGGCGATGGTGGATGGCTGTTAAAAACGTGACAGTTTCACAAGCTTTGACAAAAATGTCAACATTTCAAGTATTGTGAGATGGGGTAAAAGAGAAAATTGGTGTCAAAAAGGTTTTTTTTTTTTTTTAATTACTGTAAATACAGTCGACTCTGGATTCCCCGCAAAAATTTTTGGAGTGCTCAGATATATGAATCTGAAATGAATCTAAAATACATATGTATGTAGAATGACTATCGAATTGGCAAAAACGGTGTCCATGGGTGAGTAAATGACTAGAAAGCAACAGTTCTGAGGTTCAAATCCCACACAGGGCAGAGAAATGAAGAGTCATATATGGCTGTAATATGTTCTCCTTCAGTATATCACTTCGGAATCTTATAGGACGACTTTCACAAGAGGGGAAACACGGTCTTTAAGACTCTTAGAAGAGTTCATTATGAGGGCTCCGACTCCAAGTTAGGAGTCATATATGATTCTTTTAGGACTCAAAATTTTTGATGGGTTGTGTGAACAACGGATAAAGAACAGAGTAAACACCTCGGTTGTTTGAACTCCTGGACTGAGGCTTATATTACATACCACGTTGGAATTCTTATTTTTTGCGAAAAAGCCGTTCAAAAATCTTTAGAAGATAAGAATTGCTTTCCAAAAACTGAGCCTTTTGGCAAACAAAATTGATTTGCCAACAATTTACAAATAGTTTGAATCCATTAATGTAAATAAAAAAAATAAAAAAAATAATCCGCAAAAATTAGTTCACTATATCCAGAGTCGACTGTATTCTAAATTCTATTTTCATGTAGGGCGATCTACTACATGACATTAATTTCTTTGTAGAGACAGGGGAACAAGTAATTCTGTGTGGATACAAGCTGCTTTTTGATTTGCTTTTGCGATGTTGTCAGTAGCGTAGTGAGGGGGGATAGAAGGCCGGGCGCCAAATCATATTTTAAATCTTATAAAGGGGTTTTTGCCAAAGTATACAAAATTTAAGATTGCTATACTCACTGACAGCCAGGCAGCGATTAAGGCCTAAAAAAGCTAAACACACTGGGTGAAAGAAATGAAGTATGGCTACTGTGGGTTCCAGGACATCTGGGAATAGATGGTAATGAACTTGCGGACAAAATGGCCAAAGAGGGGGCAGAATTAGCCCTCTATGGACCTGAACCATTCTGTGGCCTAGGTAAGGGAGCAATCAACAAACTTATCAGGGACAAAGAATCTGCCGAGAGGAAACTATACTGGAATAAACAACCAGAAATCTCGCAATCTAAGCTTATGATAGGAACCTACAACCACAAAAGGTTCGAGGAATGCATAAAACTATCAAAGAATAAACTAAGAATAATAACAGGAATACTCTCAGGTCACTGCAGGTTGAACTATCACCTCACTAAACTGAAAGTGCTCACGAATGAGAAATGCAGGTTCTGTAATACAGACAAGGAAACTGCAGCTCACATCATCGGGTCATGTCCGGCCCTGAAAAAAGCAAGAATTAGTAACTTTGGGGGGCAAATACTACCCGAAGCGGAACTCAAATCCAGCAGTGTAGGTTCTATACTAAACATCCTGCTGGACGCAGGACTCAGAGAATCTCTCTGAGGATGGCAAAGGGGGCACAATAGATCTTACAGGTGGACGTGCTCTTTAACCCCTATCAATAATAATAATAATAATAAAGGTCTTTTTATTTAGGGCGGGGAGCAGGGCGGGATTTCCATCATTGTTCCCATATTCTTCCCCGGGCGCCGAAATGTCTCGATACGCCACTGGATCTAGTTAAGAGAATAGTGGATATAATAACATTTTCCCAAAGACAAAGCCTCGTAGGTGTTCGCATTGGAATCAAGTCCCCTTCTTAAAGTCCTACAATTCACTCTACGGCCCTGATGACACATACCTTTTAATTTAAAAATGCCTCATAAAAGGCTTTTTAATGGGAATTAACTTTAACTCAATAATTTAAATAGCAGCATAGTTTGAATAATAACAATAATTGTATCACCACTATTCCGAAATTCAATTATTGACTTGTAATTCGACAACTTAATAATTTGATTAGCTTTCTGTGAAAATGCTCAAATGGGATTGAATAGTAGAAGAGCGCTTAGAAAACTGAGAGTGACAGCGATAGAATTCTGCTTTCCAGGATATCTTAATCTACCCGAAATTTTCCATGTGCACTTCTAAGTAAGCCGAAGCTGTTTTAATGCAACTCTTATGTACAAAATATTATTGTGTATTTACACATAGTCAAGGGCTTAGCTGATTAAAATTTGCATTATTGTATGTGCTATTATCGTGGTTAAGTCGATTGGCATGCTAAAGGCGAAATTCTGAGAAATAACTTCCTGCAAATTTATACTTTGCATATTAAATATTCATAGCAGAAATTTTGAATTAATAATTTCTGGGGCTTTCACACAGAGTTGTAGTTTGAGGGCCGGTGTCGCCCGCCCTATACCTAAAGTGTGCTGTGTTGGTAAAACTCGTGTTGACATGAAATAATGAATTCATTTCTTAAATTTTCTAAGTATTTGAAGCAAAAACATGACGGGCACTCAAAGTTTGTAGGACATAATTTCGACTTACCCCACTGTACTCGCACTGTGGCATTTAAATTGGCAACCGATTTGTTTGTCGTTCGCTGCCGTATGTGCAATGTGTTTAAATAAGAAGTAATGTAAACGGGCGATGCCACTTCGTCATGCTGTTGTCGCAGGCGACTATTGAAGGAGAATGCAGCAGCAGCAGACGGCAATCTTTCGTAGTGATTCATTTGCTGATGATGCTGGTAAGCAGAACTGTAAGCCTCCGTACTCCATGCTGCTGTATTACCGAAATTGTTGGCTTTATTAAATCGATTTTCGGAATTTCGAAACGTGCATAGCTGCCATTTGGTGCCATTATTGTCTGCGTAGTTATCGTAAACCTAAAATGTCAAATAACCATGGAGTCTTTTATTTATTGTGCGCTTTTCAGATGAACTAATTGACTTGTGGTTATGGAACTGTGTAAACACGATACTTCAATTCCCTTAATGTCTGAATATGCAATATTATTGTTAAGCAAACGAAATGAAGAATATACCCGGTTTTTGTAAAACAGTTGCATAACTAAGTATGTATGTGTATGTGCACTCACCTCCAATAGATTGTTATCCGGGCAGCCGTTCTCACTGAATTCAACATCATGCAATTCAAGGAGTACATTGTCACCGAACGGTGCGACCAGATGCTGTGTAAAATCTACATTCTCTGGCATATCGTGTGGAAAGTTCAATTGGAAGAGATAGCCTGTGGCATTGCTAGTCAAATTGATGACACGCTCACGTCGTTCCAACTGGGCCACTGTAAAGAGCAGAGCAGAGAGCAGGCGAGAATTGCATGATAAATGGAGCATGTTAAAAGGGGAGTGGGGGCCAGACCAGAGTCATTGGACATTAATGTGTAACGACAGTTGTAATGACACGAACGATTACCCGTTTTTGTGTGATTCTGAGTGGCAATATTTCAAGGATATGTAGCTGTAATGAAGCATAGCAATTTAATCATTTTGTTGCTATATGCTTTCACGTGCGATAATGGGAGGCATTCTCACCTTTTGAACCATAAAGATTTTTTAATGACAGCACAAAAAGTTTGCTAATGAATGTCATTGTCGGGTTAAAATTTGAACATTAAATCTTTTTTTTTTTTTAAGGGATGAATAGGCTAGTTAAGCTACATATATCTGTGGCAATATGGAAGAGTAGCTTAAGTCGAAAGTTCTTGTTTTGAGATAATCGAATTTTTATCCTCGAGCACTTTATTGATTAGTAACTTTTCAATTAACTCACACTTTTAATGAAAATTCGGAATATGTGATCAAAGTTAAGTGCACATAAGATGTGACTAAATCAAAGGTTTTTGAAATTTGATACCTTAAAAGTAAATGCAAGAAACTTCGTATAAAATCATGATCCATTAAAATGGATTGAGCACACATCAGCGTCCTAACTTCCTTCAAAGCTTCAAAGTAATTAACTCACTTCTCGCTTATGTCGACTTAAGCTACTCTTCCATATAGCTACTGATAAATAAATACAGTGAAACTTCTCAAATGCGGACACTCACGGTGATGAGCTTTTTGCTGGCATATGAGGGGTGTCCGGATCTGAGGGTGAAGTTTGAACGCTCATACCCAGCACACAAAAAAGTGCCCGCATATGAGGGTGTCCGCAGTTGAGAAATTTCACTGTGCATACATATATGCATATGTATGAAATTAATAATATATTCATTCCAAATAGCCATCGAAGACTAAAATATTCAACGATTGAATAATATTTAGTTCTATTTTATGATACTCACCAGTATGATAAATAGCTTGGAAGCCTTTTCCACGTGGATGCTGGCCAGTTCGAAATTGAATACGCAGCTGCTCTCGCAGGCTAACAAAGATGCCCTCATTTAGATGTTCTTCGTATATAAATGGTCGAAAGGCACCGTCACCAATATCCAATTCTAATATCCCATCAGAGAATAAATCGTAATCGATGAACTCCAGCCACACCCGCCGACCGACTGGCGCCTGAATAACGTACGCGCAATCCATGTTATGGAGCAGAAAATGCGGGTAATTCGGACTTGTAACGATGCCTTCGCGTGATGTTAGCGTCTGTAACGGGCAGCCAGAGAAGTCGACTGCTTTCCAGACCGCGGCAAAGCCGAGCCCGGTAATTGAGTAATCACTGTGAAAGTTTATTAAAACTTGATTTGAGCTCGAAACGAAATCGAATTTCGACATATTCGAATCGTGTGAGCCACACCAGCGAACGTAGGGCAGAAACGATTGTGCATTCTCATTGAAACTGAAACGCCTCGTTCTCGTTGTTTCGGCTTTCTGTGTCCCATCGATGATACTATCTGCTCTTATGCCATTTACACTGCGACGCTTCCGTCGACCTCGTCGCAAAAGTACTTGTGTAAATTCGTATCGACGATCGTTGTTTTCCACTTCCGATAATAAATTCTCCTTGCTAGCAGCGACACCCTCATCAATGGCTCTGCTTGTCTTGGACTTTCGAAATTTATTTTCAATCTCCTTTTCGAACTTTTTCCGCCGGCGATGTTTGGGATTTTCATATCGTTCCGTTTTATCGTTGTCACCGTTGGATTTTTTAAAGAGCATTCTTCTATTGCTTGGGTCGCTGTTGCTGTTACCGTTGCCGTTACCATTGCTGTTTCCTTTCGGTTCGCTTCGTCCATTGCGATACGATGTATACAATTTTGGACTATCCATTGGTCGTCCATTGTTGCCTACATAAGCAGTTTTAAGGTTTTTCGTTGAATCCATTAATTTACCATTCGTTCGAATTTGTTTCGGAATTTGTGCTCCACGTCGACGACGACTGCGACGATGTATTTGCATTGCAGATTGAGTCATTCCATGGAATTCAGTTTCGATGTTTCGTCGACGTTTACGACTTTTGGCAGTGCTTGCGGTTAAATGGAATTTTTTAGCTTCGCTACTTCGTTTCCGTCGGCGGCGACGACGTTGGCGATCCACCATAAAATCACTATCGTATAAAGTCCGCAATTCATTGTTGTCACCATCTGTCATCATTGCCGCTTCTCCGGCTTCGGCTGCCACAGCTGACATTTCGTCATCGGATGTTGTTAGCATTGCCATTGGCACTGGATTGGCACCGGGTTCTAGAATTATCTTCGAGACAAGCGCAAAATCTTCAATGCTAACAAAGTCATAAAGGCATTCGTCTTGAGGCTCTAAATCAATTTTCTGAAATTGAATGACAATTCGCGTCCGTTCGGGAGTTTTTATGTGAACCCAATAATCCAAGTTCAATGGATATGTGCTTGGGTAAGCTGCGATAAAATAAAAGACGTCGAGTAAAGAAAATATTATTTATCTAAATAATTATATTCAATTCAATGTTATTTTAAGCTAGCTTCCCTTGACCGCATCGATTGTCCCCCAATTGATTAATTTGTCCACCAAAGACATGTCAATCTGTCTAACTTCAATCGAGAAATTTTTTTTTTCTTTTTGTTTCTTTAAGTTTTTTCCTAATGCTTCAATGCTAAGTTTTCCTCGATTCAATGAGTTATTTACGTTATACACACGTGTTCAATAAAAAAAAAGTTCAATTCCAACTTTTTCAACCGCATGCCACGAGAGACATCGGAATCGCTTTCAATAAGTTTAACTCGTAGCCTTACGCTTCCGAAGAGCTTAAAGCGAAACCACTGTCATTGAAACCCGTACAAATGAAACCCATTCCAAGTAAGAAGTAGAGGAAAAGGAAAAAAAAAACACAAAGTGACTACACACAAACACACGCACGCAAAACACTCACTCACACACACACACTGGCTCTAGAGCATAAAAACTCTAGTAATACCTTACTTACCTGGTGACAGCAGACGTCCTTCAGTTCCGGTTATAGTAAAATTGGTGAAAGAATGTTCGAATGAATTTTCCTTTGCTTTCTTACATACATAGCCACCGATTTTATTGCACTTCTGAGATTGCCAGTACAAGCCAGAAGGTAGCATCGGTGTCGGTGACATTTTCCATTGCAATCCCAAACAAGTCGCATCCGACGGTAGAACATCAAATTGTCCCTGTCCGGGTAGCCAGCCCTGTGTTTGCACAGAGGCGAAAGAAAACGAAAAAGATACAAAATAATATCAAGTAAAGGAAAAAAAAAATAAATGGACGGCTAAAAGCATGGATTACAATAGTTTCCACACACACACACACACAGGGCAAGATGTTTACTTATCAATCTACTTTCTGTGATATTTTTTTTTTTCGTTATTTCAGCTATTTCCATTTGGTTACCGTTACCAAATGGAAATCAATCTAAGTTTCAAAATGAAGATGGTAACGGAGACAAAACAGAAAATATTTCCTTCATTATATAATCTCCGGCATGTCCTTAAAGGATACATGCAAAGACATACCAAATTAAATCGGACGTTACCTGAAAGCTCATTTTTGTGTCATCTGTCCATTCGAATTGACCATTTTTCTCAAGCTCTGCACCGAGCCAGTAAATCAGTTGCGGTGAATAGTCAATTTGATTCCGGATATTTGCCGTTATGAATCTGTGCGCAAAAGGAAACGCGAAAAAAATCAAATAAAAATTCAATGTGGAAGAGACAGAGAGACAGAGAGAGAGAAAAGAAGAGTTCTCGATAACGTTAAGAGTTTTTTCATTTACTTTTATGCTGATGCTATAATCGTTGATATAAAATTTTATGGATATTTGGGCTTTAAGTATAATAATAATTTTTTTTTCGGTTTTGCTACCTAATTTTCGATCTTAAGCAATAACAATTTTTCTAGAAATTTATTCCATTTTCGAAATCCAATAAAATCTCATGTAAAGTTAAAGCTCAAAAAGTGAGGTTATTGCTCCATTTTGTTTATATTCTTCTATATGAAATTCTCTTGTCAAGGTGTTTGTTACCAAACTCCTCCGAAACGGCTGGACCGATTCTTATGAAATTTTTTCTGCACATCGGGTGGGTCTGCGAATCGGTCAACTTTTCATACCCCTAAGTAATAAGGTCCTTAAGTACAGAAGTAAGTTTAGGCCCCGAGATGTGAGCAATATTATTTCCAAAAGATATAGTACGCCGTTAGATTACGTATACGTCTTATTTATAATAGGTATGTTCCCGTACTGTATGAAACTGCCCAAAACTGCCCAATTTTTTAAAAAACTGTATGAAAATTGGGCAAAAATGCGCAGTTTTGGGTGGTTTTGTGCAGTACGGGAAAATACCTTATATTAATGAACAGGGCTCGGACTTTGTTGACTTTTATAAAATTCAAAGCATACTTTTTGGAGTGAAAATTTTTTTCTGCTCACATAAAGTTAAGATTCAAATCAATTTTTAACTTCAATATGAACTTTTTTGAAGTTAGAAAAGCAGTTTGAAGTTTAAATTCGCTGAACTTATTCGCAAAATGTAAAAAAAAAAAAAATAAAAAAATATAAAAAAAATTAAAAATAAAAAATAAATTTTCTTTTTCTTTTTTCTTCTTTTCCGAATTTTCAAATTAAAAATTTTCCTCAAACTGTCAACTTCCAATTTATTAATATCTGCATTATTATAAGTACATACACATATCTCTCCTTGAGATTCTTAATAACTTAATAACTCCTATATTGACTAGTACAGCCTATAAGAACTTTCTTTTTGTACTAGGATTAAGCATAAGTGAAATAAATGAAATGAAAAATGAAAAAGAAAATGTTGATAAAAAATTGTTTGACCCGTAAAGTATGCTTTAAATTTATAAAAGTCAACAAAATCGGAGCCATGTTAATGAACTGCTTTTTTTGAATTTTTGGAAGAGAAATTTGTTATTTTTAAAAAGAAAATCAGGAATCTTTGAACTTCAAGCGAAATAAGGAGCAAGACGGATAGAAAGAGACACATAAGTTTCCTCTGAAGCAGTACGAAGTTTGCCGGAAACTAGTTTTTTTTAGGAGGTATATTTAAATGATTTCATGCTGAAAATCTGAATTGTTCGAAAATATAAATTTTTCTATTGAGTAGAATTGAATGTCCTTATTTTAGATATTGCACTGTATATATGTACATATGTATAATATTTGAATAGAATAGCTCAACTCACCGATGCTCATCTGCCGTGGAAACAGATGACAATTTTGCGTTCATAGCACGGCAAATTTGTTGTGCCGTCCACCAGTCAACTTCTGGATACGATACAAAAAGGTAACAGGATCCATTATAGGGTTTTAAACGTTCATTTGCACATTCAGATACGGCTAAAAGTTAATTAATAAAAACAAAAAAAAAATATTCAAATATTTTTCTAATGAATTCTCTAAAAATTAATTAGGATCATTAAGACTAATTTTTACTTAATCTAAGATTAACCCATTCTCCAATAAATAATATCTTTTTCACCGAAATCTAAATCTAGGTACAAAAGAAACCATGCTATGCGCGTAGGAGCAACATTTTTGAGCTTCGAACATAACTTAAATTAGTCATCATAAAAAAAAATTGAAATATTTCACTGAGAAAAATTCATTAAAGCGACTAAAAACGTGCTTAAAACTTTAAAATGCATTTAAATTATGAATAAAACCATTAAAGCAACCACAATTGAATTGATATTATGATAGAAAAGCTATTAATAATACATATTCACTGAATATAAATATTTAATTGAATAATTCTCATGATATGCGACAGAAAATTCTTATCTTTTTGTGGTCACTCAACCTGAACAAAAAAAGGAATCAGGCACCATTTTTAACGTTATGACATTAGATACGGCAAAGTTCAATTAATCAATAAAACATAATAATATTAAATGACTTTATCTAATAATTCTCAATATATTAGCATTGTTTTTAGCTAATCAGATGAATATTATTTACATTCAATTTCATTCAAGGTTTACTGGTATGATTATGCGACAGAAAATTGTTATCTTTTTGTGGGTTCATCTCAAACCACTGTAGACAACAAAAAACGGAAGCTTCAGGCAACACATTTTTTCACACCGTTAATTGAGCGAAAAATTAGATACGGCATATATGTAAATATCGTATCTCTTTTTTTGACAATTAATTATTAATTTATTCCAAGCAAATTTATAAAGCTTTTGATAAACTGAACTATTTTTGGGATTATTTTGCATTTGAGAACTTTATCAAATGCAATTATTAACGTTAAGAGCGTTTTAATCAGAGCCATTTGCATTCAGCATTGTTTTTCCGTTATGGCTTTCCGATTTCAGCCTGAAGGATTAAATATAGTTTTTTTTTTTAAATAGAATTAATATTTAATAAATAAGCGTAATACAAGCAAAACTAAGGGCCGTTTTCTCATATATTTTTGATCTGTATGTTAATTTATCCTGATGATTAATTTATACAAATTTGATTATATAAGTCAAGAATTCGAATTTTAATCTGGCAGATAGATGCTTTTAAAGTATGGCTTGAGAATACTGGCCCTAAATGTAAAAAAATATTCGTCTCAAAGAGACAGAAAGAAGTCATTTTCGCAAAAAAAATTTTTTTAAAATATTTTCTCCATTTTTTAATAAAGGCGAAATACGCCGCGGCGTATGCTTAATGCACATTACACATACGCAGTGCGGTACAAGATGGAATTTTTTGCAATTTAAAGCCATTATATGCACTTTTTCAGGGCATTTTTTTGCTCCTATTCAATATCAAAAACTTTGCTAAAGACAATAAAAGAATAATCCTTACTGTTAACTAGATACAGCATATTTCAAAATATCGAAAAAGTGGTAAATATCGTATTTGAGTAAAAAAATGTCCAAGGCTGCCGTTTTTTTATTACCAGCGAATTCGATAAAAATTAATGATGCAGAATGTAACTGTTTTCAAAGTATTTTTAGGATAAAGTTCCAAGTTCTACCCCAAAAAAATTCGTGTCGCTCTGTGTTATGGTAGATAATTTTGACAAGTAGTGAATAGGAAAAAAGAATTGAAAGAATTCAGTCTTTGACAAATTTAAGGGGTTAACAGCTTCGAAATGAAAATGTTAAATGCTTCAATGAAATTTTCTGAATTGTCTTTTCATATGAAGTTTTTCAATTTATCTTTCATTTCTGACAGAACTGGTTAGAGCCCCTAAGAAAAGAATTTGAATTCTTTCAAAATTTTTAAAGAAAAGAATTATTTAAAATTTTGTAATTCAAAAGAATGCATTCCAATATTAATTCTATTCAAAGTGTCTTGCCGACTGCGGCCCAATGAAAGGCATTTAAAGATTTTGTTGATTTTTGAATAGATACTACTTTAGCACACTGTAGGAACCGATTTTTAGGTTTCTATTGCCCAGTGTCCTTGAAATATCCTTACAAAACCCTTTTTGTTAAGCCTTTTTCAAAAATTTATATATCAAAAACGAATTAAAATAAAAAGATGAAACAAATGGCCGCTGATAGCTTATAAAACAGAAAATTAATTTTTTTTTTTAAATTTTACACTGAGAAAAAAACTTTCACAACAAAGAAAATAAAAATTAAATTAATATATTTTTTCATTGTTAGCCCTGAAGAAGTCTTCGGTATGAAGACGAAATATTGGAAATAAAATAAAAAGCATGAATTAAAATGCTTACGAAAGTTGACCTCAAGCTCGAATAAATTCAAAAAAAATCATTTAAGATTTAGAGAAAGGTCGAAAAATAAACAAACATAAAAAAAAATTAAAATTTTTTTTTCAGTGTATTCCTGTTTTCGCGCCAAATTTTCGCTACTTTTGAAAAGTACCTCTGAGTATGACCTTTAATTAAAACTTGTTGAAGTTAAACTTTTTGAAATAAACTCATCCAGGGTCGCAGTCTTCAACTCGATTTAAGAACATCGAAAGTTTAAATTTTCGAATATATTTTTTTAGTCTTCATGCCACTTTAACTCTATTAAATACCCTTGCTATATTTGAATTTTTCAAACATTTTCATATCAAATTAATAAGCCTGCTTTAAACTCTCCCGAAGACCATCATTCGAAAATTTAAACCTTCAATAAGTTTAAACTAATTGAAATAAATTGATGTTCATCAAAGTTCTTGAAATAAATTGAATAAAAAAACCAAAAATGAATCAATTATTTACAGCTTTGATACATACAGTATTCTAAAATAGCAAAAAAAAAATTTAAGAATTTACAAATACGTGCCATTTATTTATGTTTTAAATAGGCATTTTATATCACTAAATTAAACATTGAAAGATGTGCTCTAAACGCAAAACATTACATACATATTTATAGAGATGCGCATATTATTTAGAAGAAATTGAAAATAAGGATCCTTATCTTAGCGTAAAGTAGTAAGTTATTGAAAATGAATGGGCTCAAGCTCACATCAGAGCTGACTTGTGTTTAATAAAATTTTCTTGAATTTTTTTTACATTTTTTCCCAATGGTCAGCCGAGTGAAATAAATCGTATGAAAACTGTTGTAAACGTCACACGCGCATCTCTAGTTCAAACTACGAAAACTCCGGATTACATTAGCACTAAAATATGCAGTTCAAACGTGGATTCCTTCGAAACGTGGAAAAAAAAAAACTAAATGGTGACACGAAAGGGGTAGGGCGGCATAAAATTGAGTGCATCGTTTTAAAGCATCGCCAAAGACGTCAGCCAAAACACGAAACTTACCGCGAAACGAATGACTTCCTGGATAGATTTTGTAGTAACGATTTAAGGCAGAAGTGTGGTACGAATGGTATTTTCGTAAAAAAAAGTAGTAGCAGCAATAATGGCAGCGCAAAAGCAGTTGCAGTAGGTAAAGTAGTTTCGGTGGCAGTTGTGCGAATGTTTCGAACATTTTAGGCAAACAGAAATCGCGGTCGTTTCGGGAGCGGAAGTCGTTTTAACAGACGAAACACACGAAAGAAAATGCACATTGGCGATAGTAGTTCAGTAAGTGCACAAAAAAAAAACAAAAAAAATTTTTTTAATAGTTTTCCATCGATAATGTAGTAGCACGGAAATGATATTTTGTAGGTATGTTCGATGTTCTCACCTCCGTGAGTTTGTACACCGGGGGTATATGCATTATGCAACTGGAAGAATGATTGGTTTTTTGCTTTTGCTTTATGGTTTTTTTTTTTTTGTTTTGAAATCGAATTGTTTGGCAGGAATGTGGTTTGTAAACATTTTGAGAGTATGTAATAAGGTGGATCTCATATAAAAGATCCTGATTCGGAAGCGAGGTGATTTTGTCTGATGTGGCATTATTTTATTTTGTAAAAACTTTCTTGAATGACGATGATTTATAATGTTTTAATGCACAATTTGAGGGATTTTTCTGTTCAAACATTTTTCAAATAATTCGCCTCAATTAGCCCTATTGAGTATCATAATAAGTATCCACTGATTACACTTGACTACATAGCTTTTTCTCAAGAGATCTCAATGCTTTTTAGGGTCGCAGTCTTCAACTCGGTTTAAGAACTTCGAAAGTTTAAAATCTGGAATATATTCTTTTAGTCTTCATGCCAGTTTAACTCAATAAAATACGTTTGCTATAAATTTGAATTTTTGAAAAATTTTCATATAAAACTACCCAGCGGTCAACAGTGCCTACCGCTTACAAAGTATACGATTAAGTACCTGGCTATTAATGCTACAAGTATCTAAACTTAACAATAGTCTTAAGATTAATTCTTATTTGGGAAAATATCTAATCGTTACATATATTTGTGACGAACTGCCTACCAATAGCTACAAAGTATACGATATTGTAGAGATCTGCCTACAATAATAGGCTGTACCATTTGTGCTTGTGTGGCGTCAAAAAAAAAAACTCTACAAAACTGCCATGCTCGACTAAAAGTATACTAGGATGGTATATGAGGTCGTATGCATTACCGCCTACGGCTTACAAGATGTGTTGCAGTTCATCGCTTCTGTAAGCAGCATTTTGAAGACTATCATTTGAAAGTGTAAGCCTTCAAAAATTTTAAGCTATGATCCTTAAACACAAAAATAAGTATTTAAAAATTTTTTATGGACATTGCATCATCCGATTTAATTGATCTCCAGGATCTTATTTTCCTGACCGATCTTAAAACTATGTAAGAAATTTTTTTAGAGAGGTCATTTTTCTTTAATTTGAGGGATAATTTATTCAAATCGGATGATCAATTATCGAGTTATATGCGAAAAAGCATCCATACAATTTTTTAATTTAATAATTTTTTTTCGTGTTTAGAAGGCCAAATTCCATGGGAAAACTTGCATTGAAATCTTTTGAAAAAAATCAGGACTAACTATTTGTAAGCCAGTGTCATCTGACAGTATCTACTGAAGATGTTTTTTTTTTAAATTTTGTAAGATTACAGAGTGAAATACGGTTCTATATAAGGTCAATTCCACTTAAATGGGTAATTTGGTCCCTCCAGTCACAGCCAATCTTAAGAATAACATCCTTCTTCAAATAATCACTTTTAGATTACTGAAATTAAACATAAAATACCCGTATGACTGGTGGGACCATCACAAAGGATTAAGATAATTAACAACAAGTCAATTGCATTTACAAGCAAGAGAAGCAAAGTGAGAGAAAATGGGCCCATTTAAGATACCTTCATTTTATGCAATCTGCTCTTTCATTCTCAACATGCGCGCTTATAGTTATGTATAATGCAGCAAAAAGGACATTATTTTATATTTTGGTAATAAAAAGGAAGTTCATAGGAACTCATAGAAGCTTTCCATAGTAGAATATAGTAAGATTGTTTTTAAAAGGAAGCTAAAATTTTCTATTGTTTTCTTCTTTGAAATAAGTTAGTTAAAAGTTGAGTTCAAAAGTACTTAATAGAAAAAGTGTTTTCACATGTACGTACGCTAAATAAAGAAAATTTACTTTGAACGTTATATATGTATATGCAGGTATATGTACATAAAACAATATATATATATATTTAGTGCAAAGACGTTGAAGAGAAAGATGCTTTCGAAGCGGTGATAATGAACGTAATGAAAATGTGATAGTCTTGAGAGTAAAGTATTAAAGCGACAGTGTTATGATCAGCGCTCAGATTTTATTGAATTTTATAAATTTAAAGCATACTTTATGGGGCAAAAAGTTTTTCTTACCAACATTTTGCGAATAAGTTAAGCGAAGTTGAACTTCAAATCGCTTTACTAACTTCAAAATGAATTCATATTGAAGTTTAAAATCGATTTGAATCTTTGCTTTATGTAAGTTTAAGAAAATTTTTACTCCATAAAGTATGCTTCAAATTTATAAAAGCAACAAAATCCGAGCCCTGGTTATTATCAGGGCTCGGATATATATGCATTTATAAATTTAAAGCATACTTTATGGAGCAAAAAGTTTTTCGTACCAACATTGTGCGAAAAAGTTTAGAGAAGTTGAAATTCAAACGGCTTTTCTACCTTCATAAAAATTCTTATTGAAGTTAAAATCGATTTGAATCTTAGCTTTATGTAAATTTAAGAAAATTTTTACTCCATAAAGTATGCTTCAAATTTATAAAAGCAAAAAAATCCGAGCCCTGGTTATGATTAATAGTTTAACCGTTTGACGACGGCCACAGCCACAGTAGGGGAGTGGAAAATGAAAAGAATTTTTTTATTCATATTCATTTTATGATCCCCTCAAGCGATGAGGGCATAAATATGGGGATGAATTAAAAAAAAAGAAAAAAAAGAATACATTCAAATACTCACTATTTTCCATATACACTTTCGCCTTGTAGCCACCGAAATGATGCGAATAATCAGATACGAAATGCAAGCCAAGATATGATCCACTTGTTATGTGACGCAACAGTTTCAGCTTTGAGCTCCAGTCCCCGCATAAGCGTTTCGGCAAATGATCATCACTATTTATGGGATTCGCATGATGGGAATGTGGATTACCCCTTGGATAATCGGGTGTCTGTACGATATAATTCGTATGCGGCTTATATAGATTCGAAACGATGTGTAAAAATTTCTCATAATTGCTTTGAGCGAGATTGTAGTTGTTGTAGTTATTCGAATATAAATAATTATCACCGTTGTCATTAAAATTAAACTTATTATCATTAATTGCGTTAGCATTAGCATTAGTATTAGTATTAGAGTTAATTACAGTGCTCGTAGACGTAGACGTAAATGTAGACGCAGAAATAGACGAAGACGTGGATGTAGATGTAGACGTATATAAATTAGGACTAGGATTCTCATAAGAACTCCGCTTTCGAAAATTTCTATTCGTACTGCTATTGTTGTTGCCATTGTTGTTTTTGTTATTCGTATTAGAAGAATTAATTTTTGTATTTTTATGCTTGGAAGATTTCGAATATCTCGCATAATCCATGTGCGTTGGTTCAGTTATTTCCAAGTAATCGTAAGTACAACTGCTCGAAAGAAAAACGGGAGAAAAACGGTGGAAGAAACGGGACAAGGGGAAGATAAATCGATTTTCTAAAAGACCCTTTACACATCGTTAAGGGGGTCTTCTCATTGAGCAACTTTTTTTTTCGACTTTTTTTTTTTGCATTTATTTATAGCTTGGGTAGTTGTGAATATGCCCCTAAAAGGATTTTATGAAATTCGAAATAGTTAAGAGGATATAGCCTTCTTTGTCGAGCAAGATCTGCGCTAAAACGAGTAATTTTTGCGTTGCTTCAAACTTTAAACGCGTTTATCTCGAAACCACGTTTTTCGAACTGGCGGCCATGATATCTCCAGTTCAACTGAACCGATTTTCATGAAACAAAGTGGAATCGACGCAGAATTGTCACCATTCTCGGGTGAACCTCGACCATAATTTAAAAAAATTTTTTACTATTTTTTTTTTACACTAAACTACAAAAAAAAAGCCCGAAATTGAAATTTTTTTTTGAATGGCCGCCATTTTGTCAAAAAAAATACAAAATTAAGCTTGAGGTTCACCCGAGAATTACATCTATACTGATTATAACCCCGTTTTTTTTCCATTTCGGACGCTCCGGAGACCCGGAATCGTGGCCGCCGTGATGGCACCTTTTTTTTTCACCACCAACTTTGAAGTCTCATTACTTTTTGAACAGCCCACGTATCGAGGCAAAAAAATTTTTTTATTTACTTTGAACCTTTTGTAATACAATAAATAAAAAAAGTTTTCAATTATTCTTTGCGTTTTCAAATAAGAATTTTTTTAAAAAGGGTCCAAAAAACGGGTTTTCAATGAGAAGACCCCCTTAAGATTTCACATCGGCTTACCCGGGTTCGTTTTCGATGACAAGCTCTTCAAATTCAAGAACAATACGATAGCCGGCGGGTGCTGTTATTGTCGTAAAACAATTTGCATTATCTGGATACTGACGTGGAAATGATGGGCTCCAGACAGATGCACGTGAATGCTCCTTGGTAAGCGAGACCGTTTTATTGCAATCGTTGAACCAATTTCTTCGAAATGTCTCTATCAAAAAGTGACGTACAAGAAAAATTGATGAAGTTAATTCTCAAAAGAAAGGATTTCAAAATATTAGGAAGTTTTCTTTTTTCTTTTGTTTTTACCATCACTCATTGCACGTTCGCATAAGGGAAAATTATTGGCATTGCAGTCTCTATCGTTCCACATGAAACCATGTGTTATTGGATTTCCATTGGTCTGAATGCCTGGCGGTGTGCGAAAATACCGTCGCAGCTCGATGCAATCCTGATGACTGAGTCCATCGTCATTCGGCTGCTTATTGTAATGGCCATGTTGCATCCAGCCGGGAAACCAATCTAAAGGACATTGGGGTTTCAGTTCAAAAAGGGAACATGATAATTTTATTACTATTGTTTTAATAAAAATTAAGTGAAATATTAAGTAAACTTTCATTTACATGATACACGAATGTGCATCCATTGGGGATTGTTGTTTTAAGTAAGCTTTGTACAATATACAGTAGATTCGCGATAACCCGATTACACAATAGGGCGAAAAACGTGCTGACTTGATAATTTTTTCCGCTTGATCGATTCAAATTGCGTTTTTATTCTCACCCATGCTAATGTATATGTACTGTGCAAACTCAATCTACATTCCTTTGTAGGTACTTATTAACGTATTTTTTGATTATATGCATATGGGTATTTCCAGAAAATGTTTTTGTGGCGCCCGTATATAGCTGATTGCCATTCGACACTGCATAGAAACTTTGAAAAATATAGAAGCCCCCATAAGCTGCATGAAAGTACATATTGAGAAGCCAAAGTACTATTTACCGCATACTTGAATTCAGGACTTAAAATTGCTCATTCAAATGTCGCGTCCGTTTGGAAATGCCCATATATGGACAGTTCAAAACGGAAAGGAAAGATTGTGCTTAATAACAAGTGCTCGCTTCATTGTTATTGATACATAGGTGGGTAGGCACGTTCAATGCTTTTTTTTCGCATTGATCTTGTGGATCCCATTATAATATGTATGTACATAATTTTAAAGGTAAAAAAGGGGAATTTTTTTGAAATAAAAAAAAATTTTTTTAAAAAATTACGTCTCTCGTAGAAAATCGAGAAATAAAATTAAAAAAAGTTTATAGAGTTTCGGACCAAAAACCCAAAAAATCCGGAAAATGCATGACTCCCGATTTCGGTGAAATTTTTGTATATGGAATAAGTGAAAAATTCTAAAATTTTGACACTAAAATTAAAAAAAAACTGATTACAGCTAGTCTAGTTCCACACTGGTCCAAAAAGGACCAGTTACGCCTTTGAATGCAATAAAATATGGTCTACGCAAATAAATCGCTAACTTTGAGCCCCCGTATCTCGGCACCCTGCCAATATAATGTACAGTTATTTTGCACATTTATTACACGAAATTTCATTCACATCGGAGAGAAAAGTTTTTTCTGGTGGGTGCACTTGACGTGGTTTGTCCCCAATAGCGAATCTTCTGAAGGCTTTTTCGCTTCATTTTTAGTGCATTATATATTCTTTTTCTCCTTCTAAGGAATTCTCTGAGTAACGATATTTTTTCGGTCCCTTGGAGTTCATTATAGAGACTGTAGCTATTTTTTTATGAAGTTAGTCATAATTAGGGCTCGGATTTTGAATATTTTGAATTTTTTTGAATTATTTTGAATTATTTGAATTTATTGAACATTTTGAATTTTTTTAATTTAACTGTGCTTTTTGAATATTTTATTCACTGAAATAGGCTTTTTTGTGGTTAATTTGACAATTCAAAATTTTAATAGGCATACAAAATCGAACTAATTTGAACTAATTTTTTACTATGAATTTATTTGAATATTTTGAATTTTTTGCATTTTTTTTTTGAATTTTTTTGAATATTGTTTGTATTTTTTTTAAATTTTTTTTTTGAATTTTTTTGAATATTTTTTTGATTTTTATGAATTTTTTGCATAGGCATACAAAATCGAACTAATTTGGAATTTTTGACTTTGAATTTTTTGAATACATATTTTGAAATTTTTGCATTTTTGTTTGAAGTTTTTTTTTTTTGAATATTTTGAGTTTTTTGCATTTTTGTTTGAATATTTTTTGAATTTTTTTTTTTTTCATTTTTTCTACATATTCAAATTCCGAGGCATAGTCATAATTTTGAAACCGCGATATCTCAAATTCTAGAGCCAATCAAAAAAAAAAAAACGGTTGATGGGACTGAATTCAGTGCCCCCAACATGTTTACCAGATTTGTCTCCATGTTGTTAAAAAATAAAAGTACCAAATTCGAGCACATCGTTGTGAATAAAAGTAACAAATTTGAAATTTCACACAAGGTCGGAATTCAGTAGTTCGAGTTATCGCGAGTTCACTGTATATTCATACACATATATCCACCACATTTCTAATTTTTTTAAATTGAGAAAAATGCTTCATGCTATTATGGGGCGTGAATACTAACTTGTATATTGAAATGACAAGCCGTCGGTCCAACGGAAGTCGCCCTCGTAGCTCTTATCGGAGCCACCAATCCAATATGCGTTTTGATCCTGATAGCCAGGGCTATGCTGCAAAAGGTTATTGATAACTTCCTGTTGCATATCATTTCGAATGGAGGCCAAATGTCCGCCCAGTCCGACGCAATGTTGTTCAGCGTCATACCAACGCCGAGGGCCGTCGATGATGGTAACGCAAAATTGTTGTATGGCCACCCAACCATAAGCACAATTCGAGACGACTTCATGTACGGGGAGTGCCTCATACGAAAGGTAAACAGTGGGCAAAGCTAATACCAACGTGCCGCCGCCATTCGCCTTTCCACTTTCAATGCCGCCAACTTGGCGACTTGGCGGTGTCAGCACCGGCTGCTGTAGCCGCTGTGCAGCACGAAAGAAATGTACACTGAGCGTATTCCCCGTTGACTCCAACACAAATGCACGCGTGCTTTCGGAATTCTCCACGCAATGCGACCATTTGGAAAAATCATTTTCGAAGACTTTTATAATAATGCCCCCACATTTTGCACTGGCACTGGCACTGGCACTCGGGACCGAAATCGTGCCAGGATTTTGCGCTTTGTGATTTACATTTAGAAACGCCTTCAATCGATTTCCGCCGTTGCTATTTCCGATCGTAGAGTTCGCAACGAATTCATTTCCCCAATTCATTTGCGGTCGCAGTGATTCCAGCGTCGTCGTCGTCCTCGTCGCCATCATCGTCGTCGTCGTCCTCGTCATATTGACGAGTTGTGTATGAATCGATTCGCCCGTCGATGTGTAAACGATGTAGGAGGACGACGACGCTGGCGCACCGTCCATCGTGTGCGGGCCATTGCTGCGACTAGGGTTTACGTTCGCTGGCAGGACATCTGATACGTTGTTCGCTACCAGTCGTAACATTATGCGATTACCATACGGCAGGTGTATACGGAAGTAGCATTCGAGTGAGTCGTACCTCGTCGGTTGTACGTAGAACTCGGCTGATTGATTACTGCTCGACACATTGTAGCACGAGTCAACGAGCTTAAAGCTTAAGCTAAACATTGGACTCTTATGAAATTGAATCGATGTCCGCGCGCGTACATCAAAATGATACATTCGCTCGGCGTCCTGCAGCTCTTCCAATTTTCCACAGAGCATTGAGCGGTTGCTGAACCGCACATAGCCGCCATTCGTCGTGCACGGGACGTTCAAGCGTTGCAGTTCAACAAGTATTCCGGGTGCTGCGTGTTCTATCGTTGTTATTGTATGCTCATGCTGCTGCTGGTGTTGTTGTTCTTGCTTTTGTTGCCGCTGATAGGACGGAAAGTCGACCGTGCATTCATTACTGTAAAGGGGCAGCATCGTATAGTCCAGTGTGCCCGCTGTTATTTCGCGCAACAGCATTTGACAGTCTACGGGGGGGCGGGGATTAATTTCATCAAGGAGACAAAGAAAAACCAAAAAACGTTATGGTTAGGGGGGAGTGAAGAGATTTTGAGCTTAATTAAAAAATACTTCAACGGGCTCTTGACTGCACAGTGGAAAATAAATTTTCAATATGAATGATTCAATTCTATTATGAATAGACTTCGCATAAACTCCATTTTGTTTCATAAGGAAGACGAATTATTTGCAAGGAAGAGAATAGGTACTCAAAGAAAAAAAATAACTAGGCATTAAATAAAGTAAATACTTCGATCACAGATTTTCGGAATTGTAAAAGCATCTATTAGAATAAATTTTAGAATCAAACATGTCTTCGCTTGACCTCAAAGGCGAATTATTCGTCTAGTGAATGAACGAACTGCATTTAATTTTATTTTGAACACCCAAAAAGATCCGAGATAAGACTTGGATGGTAGAAGAATAAAAAAACAATGGCCTCTCCAAATAGACATAAAATTCATAAAATTTAGAACAGGGCAGGTAAGTCAAAATGTGTCAAAATGACCTATTGTCTCTCAAAATGACCGATGTAACCGATGGTAATGCAAAAAGTAATCCAAAAGGTGTACTGTTTATGCATTACAGAATCGATTAATTTTAACACGGCGATGTCCTAGCGAATGTAATGCATGCCTATTTGCATTCTCAAGTAATGCTATAGAAGTATGTAACGTTTTGCTGTGAGAGTGAACATATTAAGCAACACATTACCTTTTCGATTACCTCTCCATGCAAATTTGTTCAATTTACTTTGCATTCCTATTTCATCGATGAAAAAATGCATTACTTTGGATCCTCTATTCACACACAAACGTTCTAGAACGAATACTCCAAAATTGGAATATTTTCAATTTCATGCGATCATGCCACGAGCTATCAAATCGACTCGCCAACACGACCACTTACGATTGAGCATTGCACCGAACCGAGCCGAACCGTTCGCACGAACATGCTCGAATATGGATGGGCAACTTTACAATCAAACACGTTTAAGGTATTTGCACGTGCTGAATATTTGCTGGTATTCTTGTACTGGTGAAAACCAGGCTAAACGGATGAAACTAGTGAGAAAAACAGTGAAAACCCCCCCAAAAAATATACTAAAAACCCACAAAACACTCGCTTCCCTGCAAGTGAGAACGCGTCTTATATAGGAACGAATATAAATCAAATGAGAATTATACTGTTTACAACTAAAAAATCGTTAGGGCTGCAGTGTATAGAATGCATTAGGAGCTCTGATGAAAGAAAACCCTGCTTTTTTCGATTATGTTTGAGTTGGCAAAATCGGAAATTATTGCGATCGAGTTAGTATGCCGAAGGAAGGTAATTTTAATGATGATATATAGGTACGCTGCAGGAAGACATGTCTGCTATCATATCGAGTCTTAACCAAAAAAAAAAAAAAAAAAAACGTCAACGTGAAATTTTATAGGGAACGTTTTTTGTAAAAAATAGTTGAATAGAGTCTAGATATTATGGAGAAATTCATAACCTTGTTGCTAAAGTCTTTTTGGCGGTTAAGGTTCGATATTCCGCAAAGTTTATACTAAGGTCAAAAGAGCCAACGTTAAAAGTTCGTTCAAATGTCAGCAATATTTCGAGGTGAAGTCGTTGAAAAAATTTTGTCAACCGGGTATATGATAAATCTCTATTGACCATGTCAACGAGGTGTCTACAGATCGAATTTTTCCATCATGAATGTAATAAAAAATTTTCTTGGTAAAAGGCCGTGGATAAATATATCTTCGCATTAGCGAAATAGTCCTATTGTCGACATTATCCCTGCGTATGGTACTACCCTGTAGGAATATGAACTGGTGTCGTACTAGTACTTTACTAGTGCAAAAGCCACCAGTACTAGTTCTTTTCTATACCCCTGTCCACATAAAATTCTGTCGAAAATCAGTACAACATCTGTACAGGAAAGCACTAGTACAGTATGCACCAGAATTATTCTAGTACTTTTCGATCCAATTGGGTAAATTTGCACCAGTTAAATACTAGTGATGTTTACGGGGAAAAGTTTACAGAATCGTGGATTTTTTTTCAGTACAAAATGGAAATAAATATTTCTAATAAAAGAAAACCATTCGGTTGTGTATTTATTATCAATTTATAACGCTTCAATGAATGAATGAAATTATTCCACTGATCACTAGTATAGTTATGGTGCAAACTTACCCAAACATTGCACTAGTTCTTTTAGTACTGGTAAAAGTGCTAGTTCCTTTAGGCAAATTGCTTAACAGCTTTCTACAGGGTAAGTACCATATGTTAATGTGTCAGTACATATTCAATAATTTTCCCTGTTGCTAGTTATTTTTTAAATGACATGCTAGTGTCAATTGTCACCAGCGCTTTGCTTTGCGAAGGGTATAACTGGTCAGTATTGCTGCTTCTTAATCACCGATGTCAAGCCCTGATTTTTTTAATACGAGATTCTACCACATGAAAAAGAGAAAAACCTCAATTGGGAACAAATTTTTAGAATTCGAATGAAATTGTTTGAGTGATTAAGGTACTTTTGGGAAAAAATATGACAATTAATCTTCTACATATTCTAAGAAGCAATAAAGCAAAACTTTTCACGCGAGGCATGGTGACATAACTCTCTTTTGAAATCTATCATAGCAAAGCCAGCCGACACTTTCATTTTTCTAATTTGGATTTTTTCCTATTTGAAATTTTGCTGAAAAGGGACCACTGTGCAGCGAAGCATTCAATCCGGCGAGTAACTTTTAAAAATTTTATTTGCAAAATTTCATTCGTTTTTGCGCTGGCATTTTTCGGATCTCGCACATTGTTGGAACTTACCTTTTCGAAGTTTGAATTTAAAGGTCTTTTTATGCAACAACTGCTCGGATGCCATGCTGACATTGTCGGTGCTCTGGTTTGTTGCAGCAGTTTCATTGCTCATCCATCGTATTGAGGCACGAAAAAATACCCTTGAAAAGAAAACGGCGAAATAAAAATTGAGAATCGAGAATTAAAATGAAAATGAAAAGGCAAAGCAAATAATGCACGTGCACATTATAGCACATTGGTGTGAAAATGTGTCATGGTTCGAGGGTGAAACTACTTTCGGAACTTTTCGCTTTAAAATCTTATCCTTTTCGTTTGTGGTTAAAAAGTTTTTCGTAAGTAAGTTTTCCATTTTATATGAAGAACATACCCCCCCTCTGGCAGCTGATATCGTGCGAAAACTTCCCGACCGAAAGACGTGCGCACAAACGTCGAGAATTGCAATGATTTATGCCTTTTTGTTTGGAAAGAACCACGATGTTTTAATTTCGAGAAATGCAAACACGTAAAGCGTTATGATTTTATGTCTTTACCTTTTGGCTTAACAAAGTCAACTTTTTTAATGAATGGAAAATTCAATTAAATGACAAAGGCAGGAGGAGAATTATGGATTTTTTTATATATTTTTTTTTTTCAAAAAGTTCTCCCAAGGAAGAAGGAATTTATTTTCGTAGGAAACAAATTGCTTCTCAATTCCCTGCAGGGTTCTACTTTAATTATAAAATTAAAATAAATTGAGTGTTGTGCAGAGGCGGACTGGGGGTCAAAGGGCCCACCGGGCGTTACCTAAGGGGCTATTTCCACTACACCGCATTTAGCATTTGCATCTTTAAAGATGCTAGACCCGTTTCCACTGCGTTTCGCATTTAGCATTTTGTGAAAATTTGAATTTTTGTTCGGAAAAATATTTGAATTCTTTGAAGTAGGCTTTGAAATGTTAAAAATTTGAAGAAAATATCAATGAAAACTAGACGGTTTTTAGCATTTTTATCGCATTTTCTCAAGATGCTGAAAAATGCTGTTTTAAGAACAACAACAATTACATGTAATTCAAAGCCGCATTTTTGAGCATTTTTTAAAAATGCTGAAAAATGCTAAATGCGTCTGTAGTGGAAACAGCCCCTAAGAAAAAAAAATATTAAAAAAAATCCTTACTCCATGAGTATAGATCCCAGGTACAGCTCACTGGGGGCCCACTGGGCATTTGCTAGTAGGCCCAGTCCGCCCCTGGTGTTGTGATTTCAATAACAAATTGATTAGAAGTTTAACGGGCGTACACACACCCGTACTGATGACGATTTTATTGCAAGGAAAAAATTTTAAACCCAGTGTGGGATAGGACTCATCACTGCACTGATCTCTGCGTAGTTTTAATATACTTATTGAGAATTAAAGACCCTAGTTATCTCAGTCAGAGCGGGCACCCTTTCAAATCTCACTGTTGTTCCATCCAATTAGAATGAAACTTTTTTTTAAATGAAAGCAATTACTTAGAGGTATTTAAAAAAATTTTTTTTACACAAGCGTCAAACTGCGAATACACTGAAAAAAAAATTAACATTTTATTTTTAGTTTTGTGCAAAAATTTTCTCAGTGTAAAAATTGAAAAAAATGTTTTTAGATTCCGTGTTATATTAGCAATTGGCCAACGCTTGTTTCATCTTCCTATCTTAATTAGTTTTTGAGATATAACATTAAAAAAGAGGGCTTACTAAAAAATAATTTTCAAGGATATCTCAAGGACTTTTCGAAATAGAACACTAGAAATTCGTCCCTACAGTATTTTTAGATGCTAGCTATCGAGAAATCAACAAAATTTCAAAATCCCTTTCAGGGGGCTACAGTCCGCCAGACCCTCGTCTCATCTGTCTTATCTAACATAATAACTAAAGAATTTCGAATGAAAAATTTGTGTGTGGAAATCGAGAAAAAGTGTTTAGAAACAAAAGTAATTTTTACCGCATTCTTTGATTCGGTACTTAAAACTACTGACGTTAGTGTCGCGTCCCTGTCGAAATGCCCATTTGTGACAACCGAAAAGGTCACAAAAAATAATAACAAAGTCTTATTTAGTACCAGGGCTCGGAAAAAGATGCACTCAAATGATGAAAAATGCGTTAAATCCAATGAAAAAGTTGCTGGTACAGTGAAAACGCTCATTCCTCTGAAGGTCAAAAGGTATAAAAAAATTGAAAAATAATTGATTTTCGGAGGATTTCTTCATAGTCATTACAATTAAAAAATCGATGCAAGAAAATATTCATAAAATGGGCAAAAAAATAATTTTTTTTATTTGATATGATTTTTTCGGCATTAAGCCCAAAATCCAATATTGCGAGAGCACGATGCGAGAGCGCGAGACGAAACGTACACAAATTTCAATACATTTAATCATATGGTTCAAGCTCCAATGTATCGCACTGCGAGACCTCGTAGCGAGAAAAATTTGAAAAATTGAATATTTTTCATTGCGTGGCAATTTGACAGGTTAGTGATGTAGCTATTTTTTGAGTACTCGCTATTGGGTACTCGTTTAAACTAATAAAACAAAAACTGTTCACTGTTCCGTGAAAAAGAGATTTTAGAATATTTCGCGAGCTTTGGTTCATTTTGAAATTTTTTTGAAAATTTTTGAAAATTTTGAATTAAAATTTTTTACTCAAGTGATAAATTTTATGAGTACTCGGTACTCGTTAGATTGGTACTTGGTTCAAGTATTGCATTACTAGAAGCGAAATTATGCTATAATCTGCGTGACGCATAACTCTCATTGGAGATTGAAATGCGTCACGCTAAACATTTTCATGACGTCGCGCACTCTCGCATCGCGCTCTCGCAATGTTGGATTTTGGGCTTTAGTCAAACATTTTTCAGATGTACTAATTTGAAAACTTTGACGGCACTTTTTCATCTTTTCTAACGCTCTTTACGAGTATTCTTCCCCGCCCTTTTAGTTACCTTTCCTTTGGTAGTGAAAATGGATGATAAGAATTTGAGAGAATTTGGCGTATAGAACAAAAAAATATATTAAAGCTTTATCACCTTCATGTGACATGGGGAATGGAAGAGTTAAAGGCTCTTGGCATTTTCATTGCGCACCTCAAGTCTTGAATCCCTACTGAGAATCTTTTTGTGAAAGTAGAACTATGATTCTCGGGCCCTAAATATGATTACCTAAAGGAGTTACGTGACAACTGGCTAAATAAGTACTAAAATATTTACGCCCTCTCTAGAAAATTCATCATCTTATGCCTGATTTCTCAAAACGCAGGAATTCCAATAGATGCAAACATCTGGAATCAGTTAAAATCAAAAGCGCAGTTGATTGAAATTGCTTCTACACGTTTGGGTGTGTTGAATACTCGCAGGAATCTTCGATCTAATCATTTTTTCTGTATTTTTGTTGCTAACTATCAAGGGGAAAATTATTAAGTTTATTATTCAGTTTTTCTCTCTTTTTGCACATTCAAATGAGGTCGCTTAAGTCAGAAAAATATTTCCACACCGTTTGATTGTCTGCGTCAGAGATTGCTCACCAGCTGCTCTTTTTCTGTGATTTTCATGAAAAGAGACAAAGGAAACATTAGCCTTTCATTTCCGTTGCCCAAGAGACTGGCCGGCCCGAAAAAAAAAAACTAATTTGCAATTCATAGTCTTGCATTGTGCGCTCAGCTCACCTGAATTCGATTGTGTCGTCCTGGCTGCAGAGTTCATTAAGTAACCAAAAATTCACGGACTCGGTGCTTTCGCCGCTTGTGCTGCCACTTTTGACATTATTCGGATGACTCTTTGCGATATCGCGCCATATGTTTTCATGACAGAGCATGCTGCTTTCGTGCCTATAGGCATTTCCATTTGCATTTGCATTTAGAGATTCCGCATGACTCTTCGATACACGGCCGCCTTGTTGCCGGATCCGTTTCAACATAGGTCCGTCCTGCTCATGATGGTTCTGCTGTTGCTGTTGCTGCTGGCGCTGTTGGGCGTGAAAGGTAGCTGTTTCGAGGGTGTGGTCATAAACGCTATCCTCATCGGATGCTATTACGGAATTAAATTCGTTATTCATCGCATCATTTTTCATGCCATTTTGGACATGGGATGAAAATAATTGCAGCGGCGGCACATCGGCTCTTCCGTCCTTACCGCTGCGATGCAATGCACTGAACCATGAAATTGGCAACTTGTTGCCCATGGAATGGCCAACAAAACTGCCACGCTCTCGGCTATTTGCTGATGAGAACGATTCAACGAGAAACTCACCAGAATAATGGGCACTTGTTTGACGTTCTGACGATTGCGGAGCAAATGCATTTGACGAGACTGGCGGCATATTCGTTATTAAGCGCACTATTAAGCGAAAGGAATTATGGAAATTTATTAATAAAAAAAAATTAAGGAAATTATTTAAAAAATCTTATAATCAAGATTTAATTTTATTTTATATAATTTCTCTAAATATTATACTTGAACGTTCTTGGGATCTTTTGGAGGCAGGGCAGATTTTAACATTTCTAATCAAACAATCGGGAAAATTCAAAATATTTTTGACTGGATTTTACCGATGCTTTGTACTTAAAAGATAACGAATAACTCATAATAAAATTTAAGCAAAATTAATGTCCTTCCTTAATAAAAATTTGTGATAAGAACAAGTAAGAAAGCTAAAGTCGGTCAAGCCCGACTTTGATATACAAAACGTCCTGACATTATTGCAGCACTACGTTTGGACTTTCCATACGGCAAAGAAATGACAATGGGCGGAACACATGAACATTTCTCTTACACATGCCATTTCTCTCGGTCAAACTATGTTTCGAATTTGAAGCTTCTACGCCTTTCACTTCGGAAGTTAAGAAAAATCTTCTTTTATGAGCGTGGCATTGGACGAATATCGCCATTTTCCCTTAGGATGGTTCTAGAGGCCCAAACTACCTGGTTGCCAATTTTAAGCAAAATTGGTCCAGCCGTTCGGAAGGAGATCCGACTACAGATGGACGAACATCGTTTCAGTTTTCAATTATGATCAAGAATATATATTAGGGCGGGTCGATTCATTTTCGGAAAATTGGTATAGCAAAATCGTAATTTACGGAAAATTCTACGAAAAATTCCCTGAGAAACCATGGCCCTAAAATCAATCCCTGCTCAGCGCAAATCGTCCTCAAAATTTGTCAATGACGATAAGATTCCATCGACTTTTTTTTTCTCTTAATTTTTTCCAATGAAAACTAATTTTGTTTTATTTTCTTTTACTTTTAAGGTCGATTTGCACTGAGCAGGGATTGATTTTAGGGCCATGGTTTTTGAGGGAAATTTTCGTAGAATTTTCTGTAGATTACGATTTTTCTATACCATTTTTATACCCGACACACTCTGTGTGCTCACGGGGACATGAGTAAGAACAAGTTCGAGAATGGACCCGATCGGACCATTTTTAGGGGTACCTCCAGTACTAGGGTCTGTTACGAAAATCACAAAAACTGCTCTAAAACCAGAGTTTTTCAAAATATTTTGATGAAATTTGGTATTTGAACATATTTAAAGGCAAGTAATATGATTTAAAAAAATTGGAAAAGTGGGCGTGGCATAAGGGCGTTTTTTGAATATTGTCTCTTACACCCGAAATTCAAATGTTACTTGAACAAAATTTGGCAGTCATGCTTCCTTTGTAGCCATAAACATCCTCTCCAAAATTTTTTTTTATAGGTCCATTATTAAGGGTACCTCCAGTACTAGGGTCTGTCAAAAAATCTCAAAACTGCCCCAAAATCGGATTTTTTTTTTATATTCCACTGAAACTTAGAATTTGAACCTATATTAAGGCCTCCGATTAGAATTCCAAAAAAATGGAAAAGTGGGCGTGGCAAAAGGGCGGTTTTCATAAACAAATTCAACAAAAGTCGTTATATGGGGCCCGTAATGGCCTTAAACACCTCTTGATATTAAAAATTATTTGAAGATGTGTGTCTGTGTCGGGTATTCTATTGTCAGGCTCGCCTGACTATAACACCCTTACTTGTTTTATTTATTTTCCACCCATATAAATACACGCTCCCTAATATACAGGATGTTCCTTTTGTGAAGGTCAACCGGTCGGAAGCTGATAGAGGAGGTCAGAACTAACAAAAAATACACTCCTGAGGAGCTATAGGGCCTGTAGGGATGTTCATTTAGATATTTAATTTTCTCATCTTACTTTCAAAAAATTTATTAGACATATAGGGTACCCAATTAAAGGAAATCTACCCAGCATTTTGAATAAAAAAAAAAAATTGGGTGTTAAATGGACACTTTTCATACCAAAATGGCTTTTTGAAATTTTTTTCGGAATTTTTCACTTTGACCGGTTATTTTTTGCTCAATGGGTCAAATTTTTACAATCAATTTAATTTTGCCTAAAAGCACATACAATTGGCTTTCAAACTGCATTAAAGTTTTTTTCTTCCGATGAACCATTATCGTGGGAGAGTTATTTTTCTCGACTTACTGCCTAAAATCTTTAAGGCCCTATAACTTCTCAGGGGTGCATTTGCGACCCCCCCTACCCATACAATTTTTTGTTAGTTCTGACCTCCTCTATCAGCTCCCGACCGGTTGACCTTCACAAACGGAACACCGTGTATACATTAGCCTATATCTATGAAGCTTAGTTCTAGATGTTACAAGATCCACACAAAACAAATATACCCTGCATACTAATGTTGGGTACAAAAAAAGATGAAATTTTCACCTGCAAATTTAAAATGCTCCCTGCCACACACAGACGACTTCAATAGAATTGTCAATCAACCGATCATCGTTTCTAGGCAACAATGAAATCCTTGAAATCTCATTTTATACGATTTCATCTGATTTCAATGGGAATTCTAAGCATTCGGAGCGTAAAGTGGAAGCAAAAGGTGACGTTCAAAGCGATAGAAGAATTTTCATATAATTTTTTTTTTGTGTTCAATAATCCTACGAAAAGGATTCCGGGACAATACAGAAGAGTTCATCAAAGTCAATTGAAAAAATAAAATATAAAAAAAAAACGGGAAAAAGGATACAAAAAACAAGTTGAAAAATATCGAAGCACTTTGCCGCCGATAAAAAATCACTCCATTTACGTTGATTGAGTGCTAAGGAAGAGTATAATATTTTTTCTTTCAATAAAGAAAAATAAAAAAAAAATCGTGCCTGGTATGCCCCAGAGGCCGGAAAAGTAAAAACGACCAGCCATTTCTTTTCTAATCATCGATAATATCCGCCAGAATACACAAGGGACAAGAATGGAGGTGGCTCCAGAAATAAAGGTTAGTGCCCCGGAAGTCATTTAAAAGTATCAATTCGATGTTCGCTGTGGAAAGGGTAAATGAATAATTCTCTGCACGTACGCCTTTTAAATTAATTGTCTCAAAATGCTTGGGAGCGTTTTGAGAGTTCGTGCTTCAACTATGTTTGTCCAGGGTTCTCTGTGATTAGACGCTTTGCGTCGAATGGGAATGAAAAAATTAAACTCAAAACAATTGAATTTTTTATGTATGTTTTGCAATCAAAGAAAGTGTTCTTAAATAGTATCATATGCTGGATGATAGAGACTGAATTTTCATAGATAAAATCATTATTTTTTCCCTTTTAAAATTACCCAACTAAAAGAACATTTGATGTGTCTTCCGGATAAGAAGAAAAAAATAAATTTAAAAGGACATACGAGTAGTTGATAAGAATCAAAATAAGATTTCGATTTAGAACATTTGGAAGAATTTATATAAAGATATGCAGAATATTAATTAACTTCAAACTAATTATTTCTTCAAGAGTGTACATTGAAACCTCTTATATGCGGACACTCACGGTGACGAACTTTTTTCGCGCATTTGATGGGCGTGGGAATATGTATGAGGGTGAAGTTTGTGTGAAAAATAATAAGCAAAGCAAAGTATGTTCCTTTGGGCAGAAAGAATTTCTCGCGTGTGTGTCGTTCTTAAAAGTTTCACAAAGTAACGGCTCCATATTAAGTCTCTGTCTTTAAGTGACACTAATTACAAGTTAACAGGTGGTGAATTCTTAACGTGTTGCTTTGTTGACTGCGGCTCAGAAAAGGTGAGGTAAGGTGGAAATGCTAATTAATTTGCAAGAAAAAAAAAATAGAATAAAAAGAAAAAGGAAAGAAAGAAATATTTTTTTTCAAGACATGCCGAAAAATCCTCGAAAAATTCTGCGCGTTTCGTTTCTGTGAGGTGTGGGGAATTTTCCCCGCAGGAATTTTTTGATAAAGGTCGCTTTAAGAAATTCGAAATAAAAGGAAATTTATATTCGAAAATGAATAACTGAATTGCTAGTCACTTGAAACTTTTTTTGTTTCCACTTTTAATGCACTCCAAAGTGATTTGAGTTCGTTGGACTTACTTGAAATTTTGGGACACTGAAATTTTAAATGGTTAAATAAAACTTAGAGCTGTGGGATTTTCTCAATAGCAAGGGAATTTGTGGCATGATTTTGGCAATTTGGGAAAAAGGATTTCTTCTCGGATTTCCGATTTTAACATTTTTTGAAAAAACATGCGACTAAACCAACATTTTTCAGTATTTCTGGATGCTTTTCTCTCAAAGAGCTCTTCATTTCAGCTTAAGGACAGAAGAAAGTAGAAGATTAATCGAGCCTTAACCGGAAAAAATTATAACGGTCAATTTTACAGCTATGGAATATTGTAGGTTGAGGCAAATAACCGTGATCTAATCATTTCGATAAAAAAAAAAAATCCTTAAGCTTGTCGCTTACGTCTTTTTAGCGATAAAGGCTCATATTGTTTGGAGACAGCTACAAAACCGGCGACTATATGAAAAGCTTTGTTTTTTTTTTAGAAAAAATTTTATATAAAAATCCTTTTGGAATTTTGGGGTAAAACTATCCAAGTATTGAAACAATTAGACCCTAGTTTGAGTTTTTTAAGCGTTTCTGAATAATAGAAGAAAACGAAGTTAATGAAAAAAGGAAAGAAAATACGTTTTATAACAAAAGTGGATCGCCAAATCGGGATCCTGGCTTCGAAAACTTCAAGACGACAATAAAGCCTTTTCTTCGAATCTTTTGTGGGACTCCTGCAGGCTCAATATAAAAATTCTTTCCTTTTTCGAATTTAGGTTTAAGTCCATTTCACATTACTTTTTTCAGCCCAAATCTAAATATTCTTGGGGAATATTTTCCGCTCAAATTTGAGAAATATTCTGGCGTCTCTAAGCAAACCGAGAAGGGAATGTAAAGGGAGCAAGAATTTCGAAAATTTTCAATCAGACGTCAACACTTTTTTTTTCTTTATGGATATTTCGAATAGTTCCTCTTTCCTTTGAGAAAAATTTCTAGGGAAGAAAGTGTGAGGGTAATTTTCATTTAAAATTGGGCTGTTTAGGTTTGTCAAGCTCAATAGACCATGTAGATCAGCCCAGTTCTTTTTTAGAGAAGAAATTCCCGGGGAATTTTCATTTAAAATTGGGCTGTTTAGGTTTTTCAAGCCCGATAAACCGTGTAGATCAGACCAAACCTTTTTTATGAAAAAGCTTTCTACGTTTTGTGAAGCAAAAACCAATGAGAAAGTTTCTCATACTGCGTAAAATTGTTCCCATACAAATTTTGACAGCTCATTTCCCATTTCAAAAAATTTCCCAATTCATAGAAAATACGAAGCTGCATGAATCCCACTACTAAATTCTTATGCATATAGTTCAGCAATTATTCCTTATTGAGACAGTCATTCATTCCTTACAGAGAAATTTTACTTGCCCAGTATAGTCAGAACCTTCAAAAAGCGTTTAGCAGGATTTTATTTAGGCCAAAACAGGAATAGAAAGAAATTTTGAATGCCTCCGTGGGAAATGTTGTGCCAGAGTACTAGCGGCACTGATTGAGCATTAAAATCTGACATCAATTTTTTTAGAAGAAATATTTTAAGTGAAATGGCAATTTCGCATGCATTCCGAAAGGTACACACAGTGTGAAGCTCTTTTCGTAGAATTTCGTATTGAAATCAATTTTGAGAGTCCTTACAGCATTCAAAATTTACGGCGCAAAAGTTCTGTGTTTACGATGTTCGGAGTTAGTTAGGAAAATTTATTGGTCTTGCAGCACTTAAGAACTCAGTGCCTTAACTTTTATACTTATTAGTCTACAAATTGCTGAAACGACTGTTTTTATAGCTTTTCTATTTGGTATTTTGCATGTGTTTGTATTTACACAGTCGAAGAAGTTCAAAACAACAACAAATTTAAGTCTAAAATGGGATATCAAACTTTTCTGCTCAAATAACTCAAAGGAAAATTTGATAATTTATGACTTTCACACAAATGGACAACAAGACAGTTGAGAAAGTCTCTCGCCCTCTCTCCGTTTCGCTGATCATAGTGCATTGCTTGCATTTGAATTCCTTTAAAAACAAATGGAAAAGATAAATAGAAAATAAAATTTCTTTCAAGCACTCCTGTTATCCTTTTATGATGGGCATCATAGGCTTTTCAAGTTTTTACATATTTGTTCAAAAGGGAGCGACAGTCATAGACAGACAAACATGACAAAAACGGAAAAGAGCTTCTTCATCTTATGGAATTTGAAATGGACGAAGGATTTTTGAAATTGATTTTCGGACTTCTGGCCAAATGTGTTTTTTGAAAGCGAAGGTAGCAGGTTTCTGATAACTCAAATCGAAAAAAGTGAATTTCCATCGACCTGCTTCAAAACTGGCGTATAAACAAGCTTACATCGCATTTAATTCTTGATTTTTTTTTGATTTTGTGTTGAAGCTGCTAGTAGTGCAACTACGAGTTCTACCCTGCGTATGAGTAACGAAAGTAAGAGAAAGAACGTTGCTCATACGAAGTGTATTCTGTATTGAGTGCGTTCGTAAATCTTCAAAAAGAACGTTTCTGATATTTTTGCTTTGTTGTTTGCGATTTAAAGAGAATAATGTGAATGATTCTAAGCCGAACTACAGTGGAATCTCCTTAGCTCGAATATCAAGGGAAATGCACTCTTGTTATCCTTTTATCATAGGCATCATAGGATTTTCAAGACTTTTGTTTTTACCCATTTGGTCGTACAAATTTCGTGATACTCACGTGTATCCACAGATTACGGATGTGAGAAATTATTTCTGGAGAAAAATTGTTTAATTGGCCGATGGCATGAAGCAAAAAGGTGTTTCTATTGATATTTGATGCAAAGTGCTGTTTGTTGCATTCATTAAATAGATGAAGAGTCAACATCTTCGTATGGAAAATGTGGAAGTTGCTTCGATTTATTCGAAAGGCACGTGCTTGAATGGTATTCAAGAGAAAATTTATAACATCTGAAATTCCTATTTTTTTCTAAGAAATTTATGAGTATGCTTGGTTGGAAATATGAGTTCAATGTTGAAGCAATTCTGGAGAACGTCTAAATGAACTTCCATTTAAAAGTGATGAGTATGTACTTTTTGAGTTTAAAGTTTTAAGTTGCAATGAAAGTTTGAAATGAGAAAACAAGCACTATTGAGGAGTGAGAATTTTCTCTAAGGTTGAGGAGTATTTTTGATTTTTTGGGGAGAACAGTTTTTTGAAGATTTTAATGGAATCAATTTTTCTGCTATTTAAAGGTTTCAAAATCAAATTTAAACGAATGGCGGCATTCTTTAACGAAATTAAGGGGAACAGTGACCGCAAGAAAGGCCGACTTTGATTAAAGCCGGCTTCTGGATCGTGAAATATCTACAGCTGTGGGCGTGGCGCACACATCTTTCTTGCATCACCGTCAATTTATATTTCAAACTATTGTTTGTGTGTGTGGCTGTTGGAATAGTACACACTTTTATTCGGGGATATGTCTTCCGTGGCCCTGTGCTAACGTACCAAATTTCAATGGAATATATTGAGAGGTTCTCGAGCTGTGAGCATTTTTCTCTAGCACATTGAAGAGGTGGGCGTAGCAGTGGGTGGAGATCATGCCTATGTTTACTAACTCCTGGAAAACAACAACAACATATCTACGTACCAAATTTCGACTTGATTGGTTCAACTGTTTTTGAGGAGGTCCAACCTCAGACGGACAAACGGACAGACCGATAAAACTAACATGTCTAGATCCACTCACCCTTTGCTCCAGATAAGGAATACATCTTAGTTCTAATCGGCACAAAATTAAAAGATACACCCCACTAAAGCAGGATCTAAGAACCTTGACCATGGAACAGCCTTCACCTTGTTCACATATTCATTAAATGAAGCCATTACGTATAATAAAACAAATCCGCAATCAGAAATTTTAAGTCCTTCTGGTCCTTGCCTTTATAAACCAATCAACATGACCAAGCCTAATTACGTGCAAATAGCATGCTTTGCATAATTTTTGGATACTCAAGCAATTTTTATAATTTTCCGACATTGTTCGACAATTTTGAAAATAATAATAATGTCAATAAGCATACCGAAACACCGACGACAGCTGATGACTGTGCATTCGCATAGGAGTCTAGGTGAAAATTTTCTCTCAACATTTGCGTTTGAATTGCAGTTCAATGCACAGTCTTTGAGCTTTTACCTGTCCGAAATGTTTCATAAGCCCTAATACACTCAATGACATGGAGACGACCGGCATACGTTCGTTTGTGCAGGCATACATGCATTCATGCATACATAACATGGGGCTGTGTGCATTCAAATCGATTTTCATAATTTCAATATTGTTGTATGAAAATGGGGCCATTTGAGCATGCCATGAAAAGCCATTAAACTCTATGGTATGGAAAACCAGAAAACACGTTGTAACATGTTGTGAGAACGAACATGCGATTCAGGTAACGCCACTGTCTATCAAGCCCATCAAGTGCCATCAGCATTCAACGTTCGAGAGAAATGTTTGTTTAATTTTACGTATTTTTTGTTTGTATTATTTTAAGTTCAAAATACCGAGTACTGAACTCGAATCAACTCAGCTGAGCTCAACCCGAATGTGAATATGAAATTATGAAGACATACAACAATATGAAACTCGATTTCCAGTTTACGACATGCGATTCTCATGCAAAATTTCCAAAAAAAAAAAAAGGACAATGAGTTCATAACGTGGCCTAAATGTCATTTGTAGAAAGCTTATAGGATAAAAAAAACTCCGACAACCACAACTAAAAGGACTAAAGGCTCTTTGGAGTCTTCGCAGAAGTTATTTTTAGTGGTTTTCCAAAATAGATGCAAGCGGCGGTGACTGGCGTTTTGGGACTTTCAGGTGGCTTCTAGGAGTGGTTGAGTTGTAAATTCAAATTAGGAAAATTAGGAGCGGCTAAAATGAAGTGCTAATTTGAAAAACGTGCTAAAGAATACGAGAGCATAGCAGCCGTAAAACATTTTCTCAGTATGTCTGAAAATGTTGGCATGAAGAAAAGTTAATTGCAAAGTTAAGCCAAATATTTTCATTCGAGTTTATAATTTTGATGCTCTTCCGCGAAGCAGATTTCTCTATACAATGCAACCGCTTACGGCATTCAAAGACCAAGAACGAACTTCGAAAACTTATTCTTCTCACAGGAAACCTGTCCCTGTTTAGTTGAAGGTCGTCTAACTGCATCAGAATTTGAGTTGCTTCTGGAAAAGTTTTTCTTTTATCTATTTTGAATTTCTTTTTTTTTTTGTTTTTTTTTTTTTTTTTTAGCAAATTCATGCTATTTGCATCGCTGGTCTTTATCTAATTTCAGAAACATCCATCAAGAAGTTTTTCAATTTCAATTTTACAATTTAAGTGAAAAGCAAAAGAGAGCGACGGTTATAGACAGCCAAACGTGACAAAAACGGAAAAGAGCTTCTTCATCTTATGGAATTTGAAATGGACGAAGGATTTTTGAAATTGATTTTCGGACTTCTGGCCAAATGTGTTTTTTGAAAGCGAAGGAAGCAGGTTGCTGATAACTTAAATCGAAAAAAGTGAATTTCCATCGACCTGCTTCAAAGCTGGCGTATGAACAAGCTTACATCGCATTTAATTCTTGATTTTTTTTTGAAGCTGCTTGCACTGCAACTACGAGTACTACCCTGCGTATGAGTAACGAAAGTAAGAGAAAAGAACGTTGCTCATACGAAGTGTATTCTGTATTGAGTGCGTTCGTAAATCTTCAAAAAGAACGTTTCTGATATTTTTGCTTTGTTGTTTGCGATTTAAAGAGAATAATGTGAATGATTCTAAGCCGAACTACAGTGGAATCTCCTTAGCTCGAATATCAAGGAAAATGCAACAAAAAAAATTCGAGGGAACGAGTTGTCGGAAAGCCTACACCGAAAAAAATCCGTAGGTAATATTGAAGAAATGGGCTGCGTTATTGAAGAAACGGCAGTAAAAATAGAGCTAACTAAAAAAAGCAATCAATATGAATAAAGACCATATTCAATATGAAGAAATTCAAATCAGGAAAAAAAGTTCGTTATATTGAAGAAATATCTTCATATCTACGAAATTATTTTAGTCAAATTTCTTCAAGTATATTATCCTGCTTCGTTATATTGAAGAAATTTCTTCATATCTACGAAAATAATTATTGATATTGAATAAATTTCTTCAATATTACGAACGATTTTCTTCAATATGAAGAAATTTATTGAAATACGCAACCCTGCTTAGTTATATTGAAGAAATTTCTTCATATTTATATATTTCAAAATTTCATCATATGTATTAACTGTTGTGAGTCCCGTCTGTCTCACATCTGCTATTTTTTATAGACAAGAAAATCGTCCAAATATCATACACACAAAAAAGTATATTAACTTTCTTATTGCAAGCAATAATGATTGACTAAATAAAGACTCGCGATAAGAATTAAAAAACATTTTTATGTATATATGATTGTGTCGTTAAAAGGACGAAAATTCTAAAATATTATGAAAGGACTTAAAGAAGTTTTTCAAAATAATACAGCATTTTCCCTAAAAATATACTTTAAACCAAAATGTCAAGTAAAAGTAAATTACATCGAAATTAATTTTAATATTATTTTTATTTAGTATTGCGTTTCTTATAATGCCTCCAAAGATCAATATTATATATAGATATATATTTTCTGTACTATATTTTACAATTATATTCCAAAATTGAGCATTAAAAAGTTAGATATTGTGCTGAGTTTTTGTTTTCAGCGTATCAACTTCCAGTGTCACCGGATGCAGTACGAAATATGAACCTCAATCATATGCAGAAGCGTCTCCCCGTCAATGTGGTACTTTAAAAAATTTGAGTTTATTAAAAACGGAACACTTCGCAAAATATATATGACATAATACACACCTATCAGATTTTCTGCGATTTTGAACGCGAGCAATATTTTCTTTCAATTTTCAAATTAAACACAATTTTTCTGCTTCCATAAAAAACGCGTATTCACTTCATGGACGAACTTTGCTTATGACGCTGAATCTTCTGCCTTAAGACTCATCAACCCCAAGAACTTCTTCAAAATATTCACTTTTTCGTAATATTGAAGAAATTCTTCATATCTCAAGAATTACAGTAGTCATATTGAAGAAATTTCTTTATTTATACGAAATAAATTCGTTATATTTAATATAATATATAAATTAATTTTAAGACAATTTCTTCGTCATATTGAAAAAATTTCTTCATATTTACGAAATTAATTTCTTTATATTTACGAATACGTTTTGTTATATTAACGAAATTTCTTCATATCAACAAACAAATTACGTCATATTGAAGAAATTTCTTCATTTATACGAAAATTCTAAATTTTAAAATGTCCTACGAAAGCTTTTGTCATATGTAAGAAAATTTCTTCACTATGAAGAAATGTTTTCGTACCTATGAAGAAATTTTGTTATATTGATTAAACTATTTAACTCATATTGAAGAATTTTTTTTCGTTCCATTCACAAAATTTCTGCAATATAACAAATATTTTCGTCAGCATGAAGAAAATTCGTTATATTGACTAAAATTCGTATTCAAATATTTACGAAAATTTTTATTCAATATTACTGCCGATATTTCTTTCAGTGTACTTTAATCTGCTGAAACCTCCTCAAAGGGATTCTTAGGTCCGGTTTAGACTAGGCAATTCTGATTGAATAGTGCTCCATATATGTCGACTAGTGGAGTGGAATCGGGTACACTCCCCGTCACTTCCTCGCCAACAAGTGTTGGCAACTCTTCAATCGGAATTGCCTAGTATAAACAAGTCCTTATGAATGAAGTTTTTGTTTGACGTTGAAGCTAGGCACACACGACGAACATGTTCGCTAGATTTTTATTATTTTTTTTAAATGCTCTTTTGACGGCGAGCGGCTCGTTTAGAAATAGTTTTCACCTGTTTGGAGATGCAAAACCGAAACATGGACAACGCAAATGCCTCAGCCCTTTTCTTTTCGTATTTATTTTTATGTGCTTCACTTTTTATCTGCAAAAGTTTAAGACCCATTATGATTTAAAAGCTATTATGATATTTTTAGTAAAAAATATATAAATTTTTCCGAAGATTTTTCTTCGTTAACGTCCACAGAGCCCAATCCAGCTCTTTTCCTACTCTTGGTCTAAATTATTTTTTCCGCCGCTATGATGGCACTAATGGAGTGCTATATCCGTATTATATCTATGTGAAATATATCCACTCTTCACAGTACGGCTCTGGATATTATATAAGGACAAAATATTTCTTTTGACAAAACAGTTCATAAACTGAAATCACTCACCCTTGTACATCATGCCGCAATTGATACCCATTGCCGTTGTATCGAAGAGATCATGCTCAAGCTTGAGCTGAATATTAAATCCATGCTCCAAAAGCGGATGTCGAGTATCGTTCTCCGAATCCGTCGGTTCAGATTCATCGACCACAACGACGTCATTAAGGAAGTCGCTCAAGTCCCCACCATCGCAAGCCGATGGCGGCGAATTACTGTTCTTTGTTGAAGCGGTTTTGCTCCGGTCGATGATTTCAGTCGTATACTCTTGGCTCCGTTGGCCGAGAGCTGGCGTTTTGTAATGCGATTCGTTGTTATTGTGCGGCACCTCTTCAGTTGTGGTTTTAGGGGCGTTGGGGGTGCTGCTGGTTATTACCGAAACGTGCTGGCCACGTTTACTTCGTTGATTTATGAAATACTCAGTTGGGGTTTTCGTATTTACACGTTGTCCTGAATTGATTTCATTTTCAATACCGCTCAAGTTAAGATTAATTGCACTTCCAGCATTTGCGGTTATTAAATTCCGTTCGTCGTCGTCGTTGTTGTTATTATTGTTGTTGTTGTAGTTTGTTTTGCCATTGTATTTGTGTTTGTTAAATTTATCAATAATGTTGTGGTTGTTATTGTTGACATCAACGTCATTACTTAAGCGGTTATTCTTGTGTTCCGCAATGTTCGAAGGTGCTGCTAATGCTGCTTGAGTGCCAATGAAATGGCGAACGCCATCACCGCCGTCATGGGGGAAGAGCGCTCTCGTGTTTCGTGTTGCGGGCGGTCCTGGCGATCGACCAGGCGCTGGGTCACTGTTCATATGTCCAGCTGTCTGAATTGTAAATACACCGCAAAATAGAAGGCAAACAACTAATTTCGTCGTCATTATCACAACTACAGCGTCGGTTGTGTTGTTGTGGCTCTCGTCCTAATTGGGTTTCCATAGACATTAACGTGACGATATTTTCCCCTTCTCTAGCGATGTGAGTCACTAAAAATTTTTACTCTTCACATTGATGAGTGAGTTCGTTCAAGATTGCTTATTGCACGAATCATCGCACCTATTTATTTATTTATTTACATAAAACCACCATGCGATGTTCCTGGATACTTTTACTTTAATTTATATCTTATCCACTCGGCTGCAGCGTAACTATAATTATGCTGGTCGAACACAATGTCGGTTTTTTGGTTTCGGTTTCGGTTCGGTCGACCTTTTCCCTTCGGTTCGTATAATAAATTCGTTAGCATTGCGCTGCTTTGTTTAATTCACTCAAAGCTGATGTTAAAATTAAGTGCTTCATTCATCTGAAAATAGAATAGATGCGTGTGAGTGTGTGTGTAGTCATTATTATGATTTGATTTTATATTTATATAGGTTCGAGCTAAATTAGATAAATAAGAGGGTCTAGATTAGAGACATTAGGATCAGAATAAAAGTAAGTGAGTAAAAAGTCAGCGTTGCCAGAGGAATTTTCTCTCAAAGCGGAATCTTTTCAAAATGAGAACAAGTTGAGTTGTGTCATAGGACACCAGATAAGAACGAAGTTCATTATGGTATTTATAAACCTATGTTGCGAATTTGAAGCTTCTACGCCTTTTACTTCACAAGTTACGATAAGCCCTTATTTGTGGGCGTAGCTCACGGAGGGCGGCGTCCATTTTTTCCAGGATATGTCCCTTTTCGTAGTTTACCAGTACACCAAATATAAATGAAATGTGTTGAGTGGTTCGCAAGTTACAAGCATTTTACTGAAAACACATTAAATTCATTTGTGGGCGTGGCAGTGAGTGGATGTCTTCCATTTTTAGTTAGGATCATACTCGGACCCCGATATACCTGTGTGCCACATTTCGACTTGATTGGTCCAGCCGTTTCGGAGGAGATCCGGACACGGACGGACGGACAGACGGACATGTCTAAATCGTATTTTTGATCCTGATCAAGAATATATATAACATATATATATGTCTATATCTACGGAGCGTTATTCTGGCTGTTACAAGATACCGTAATATACGTTGCTTACGCTGGGTATAAAAACAAATAAGTACTTTGACTTACTTTCGCTACTTGAACGCATACGCTTATTACAAGTAATCGGACTCACAGGGTTGCATATAAGTCACACATTTTCTATATTTCTGTCAACCTGTCATCGAAATTTGAACTCTGCTTTCCTTTCTTCAAAGTAGTGAGCTCGTTACTTCCTTTCAATTTACTTTAACAGCGTTGAGCCCTCAAAGTGCTAATTTAGATAAGCAGAATATACTGGAACTGAAAAAGCATACGTGTTAAGGGTTTTCCATCGCAAATGAGATAGTCTCGAAAATGCGAATTTTCATACATAAAGATGTTTTAAAGTATCGATATTTTTCACACCGATATTTTCCGCAGCCCCCGGAGTACAGACGATGATTTTAAATATGTTTTAATTATGTACGAATTGACGTATGCTTTGATAGCGCAAACAAATTATAAGCTACCTAAAATGCCCTTATATATTATATGTGCAAAAACCTACTAATCGGAGTTATTCTGAAAACGTTCAGTCTGGCAGCACCACATATTGTTTTGTTTTGTTTGAATGCATTTATGCTTGTATGTGTCTGTGTAGTTTCTGAATTTAATAATTAATTGTTTTTTCGGGATATCGTCGGAAATAAGTGTCGCCTAAAAAAGTATAATATCTCGGCCGCATCAGCAAGTCATTTTACGTAAATATACTGTCATGTGAAAAATAATAGGGACAGTACCATAACCTTTTCTCAATGTTGAAAAAATCAAGGTTGTTTACGATTTTCTCGACTGTTGCTCATTACACAATGTTGTACTGAAACGGGACTTTAGATAACATGAGTTTTTTTACCAAAACTTCTAGCAGAGCCATTTGCTAGCTTGTTTTGCTAGGCAACACACGTTTTAAGTTGTGCGAAATAATAGGGACACGATTAATTTATTGTGATAAAAAGATGTTTAGCAGTGTTTAGCAGTTAAATAAGCAATTATCGGTGGATAAATAAGATCCTTATTTTAAAACAAGTCAATTTCTCATAATACTCTACAAGGGATAGCTTTTGAGGAGCAATATTCGCCGCGGAATGTCCTTTGCCTTAGCCGAAAGAAAAATAGTGCAGAAAATTAAGAATCGAGGAAAGTCGATAAGACTAATATCAAATATCATGCAGTTCTCTTAAAATAAGATCTTCGATGCTTTCCATCATGTCCAAAAACTAGACACAATAGGAAGAAAACGAACATTTTCAAAAATTTTCGACAAGGGGCTTGACTAATGTTCCGAGCAAAACCCTTTTAAAAGTTCAAATGGACTGCAACTTGAAGTGGATTCCTTAACTACATTCCGAACTATCCGCGATATATGGCTTGGATTTAGTTGAATTTTATAAACTTATAGCATACTTTATGGGGCAAAAATTTTTCTTACCAACATTTTGCGAATAAGTTTAGTGAATTCGAACTTCAAAACGCTTTGCTATAATCAAAAAAATTAGTATTGAAGCTAAAAATCGATTGAAGTCTTAGCTTTTTCCGAGTTGAACAAAATTATTGCTCCATAAAGTATGCTTTAAATTTATAAAAGTCAACAACATCCGAGCCCTGTTTATGATATTTTAATTTGAGACTAAAAATTCGGACATGTGGCTACACTGCTAGACATATATGTATGTTTAAACAAGAGGATTCTTTATCTATGGCATTTTTTTTTTCACTGTGCATGAAGATAAAATTTAAGTAAAAAAAACAGAAATAATCTACTTACTTATAATACAATATTGAAATCAGCATTTCCCCGGGTAATGTTAAAATTCTTCAAAACTGAAATTCAAACAGCGAAATACTTAAATTTTTAAATGCCAAAGTTCATCGGAAGTTCTAAGCTAACTGTTGAGCTTTCAATGGCATGAAATCAATTCAATACAACGACGAACGGCGCACAGTGGTTCGTCTTCATACATATCGCGGCAAAAAATATAAGGAGATGTCGTAGAGCTATGAAACTTGGCACCAAGTCTTTTTTTGACATAATTAAGAAAAATATGAAGTTTCATCAAAATCGGCCACGCCCACCGCCCACCTCCCATACAAACCAAAATTTATTTTTAATATAAAACGTGTTCCTTTCGTTCAAATGTCACGAAATTTCGCATGTTGGTAATATTTCATAAAAGAAAGACATCCTGCAAAATTCATCCAAATCGGCCACGCCCACCACCCACCAATTCGATTTCAATTAGAGTAAGAGGTGTGTTTTAATTGCGCAAAATTTACTATTTTTTTTTAGAAAATAAATAGAATTGGATTCGACTGTAAATTCAAAGCTGAACCGCATATTTATTCATTAGATAACATGTCTTTAACAATGTCATCCAGTTATAAATGTTTTTTATTTTATTGACGTCTTATATGACTAATATATGGGTCAGATGACACAAGGAGACGGTTAAAAACATCAGAATTTGTGGAAGTTCTGCTGAATTTTCTGGAAAACATCAACCTGTACTTCCTATAATCCTGATTTCTTGCTTCCTCAGCCTCTTCTGATAATAAGTTAATCGTTGCTATTATATTTCGGCTTAATGAATAGAAATGCCTAAAAGTTTTCAGAAATTTTTCAAAGATTTTTATTGCAATTGTCATGCATTTTTTTTTTACAAATTTGATGATATCTTAAAAGTGCTAGGCTATGCCGGCCGTTTTTTTTCATTATATGTTAGAACTAACTAAAAGCTTCAATTTTTACCCTATTTGAAAGTAACTGCTCGTAACTCACATAAGTTCTATTCCAACAAAAATAGCAAATCCTGTATTTTTTAGAGTCATTTTCATTTCCGCATAACTTTTAAACCACTAATCGTATCTTACTGATTCCTTTGGGAATTTCATGAGTAAATGTTATATTTTACTATTGAACAAAATTTTTGGTACAGAAAAGATTTTATTTTATATTAATTCCGTACTCAATTTAATGAAAAACTTAGTCAATTATTACCCTTGCATGTTTATGTAACTTCCAACGGGTATACCAAGTACTAATATTACTTTTTGAAACAAAAGCTTATGGATTTCTCTTATTTGGACAATTTTCTACAAAACTGCATCATTACTTTTTCGAAATCATATGGTCGAAAAATTGATTTTTTGCCGCTGAAAAACCACTGTGCGGCGTTTCGAGGCACTTTGAAATGCCAAAGTTCAGTTCATTCAACTTAGCTCCTCCTTCAGGGACTGTAATTCGTATAACCTTCAGGTATTTCACTCTCCAGGGGCACTAGATGTTGATCTAGTTTCATAAGTTCCTTTTGTTTCGCCCCATTTGGAACTATATTCCTGGAAAACGCGGTTAATGCTTTCATTAATACATAATGATAATGAGAGTCAGTTCTATCTGTTTTCTCGTAATGAGAATTAAGTCAACTTTTTTGTTTCTGACGGAAAATGAAATGAAAATCACACTTCTAACGAGTTTCATGTACAAAATTTGTTTTTGTTGCAATTAGTCTCTCATGTATGTACATATGTGTGTGTAATAGTGTGTCGAGCAAAGACATAACCGATTCAATTATACCCAGCCGGAAATTTTCTCATAAAGGACCAATTCATTAATTTTTTCACCAAGGATATCAAGGGGAAAATTTGAGTACTTCTCAATGGCAATGGCATTGCCATCGAAAGAAAATGTTATTCATCGCAACTCCAATTGCATTGTCATCGATAGAGGTATCAACACGATGAAGTAGATCTACTCCAAATTCGATTACCAATTCGTGACACGTACTCTTGTGTGTAAATTTCATTAGAAAGTTGATGTATAATCAGGAGGAGTCGCAGCTCTATGTCATCCTAAAATCATTGATTGTTTCAACGGGACATTTCCGGCTGGGTAAGTTTCTAGTTATTATTGTTCATGTACAGTTGTCATGATTGGATATGGGTGCGCGCAATGTCTTTATTAAATCGAATTTTCGATTATTCTCGAATGTGCCATTATTGCTGAACGATGATTGCCTTTTCATCACTGATTTCGAAATAAAAATAAACAAACTTTTTGACAGACTTTTGATTACATTTGATTTGATAGGGGAAAAGAACCTTCAATAAGTCCTAGTCCTTGAGAATCTAGAAAAGCTAAAATTTTGGAAAAATTTGGTTTATAATGCTCACCTCCTAATTAGTTTTATCAGGGCTCGGATTTTGTTGAATTTTACAAATTTAAAGCATACTTTATGGGGCAACAATTTTTCGTACCAACATTTAGCGAATAAGTTTAACTTCAAACCGCTTTTCTGACTTCAAAATTAATTCATATTGAAGCTTAAAATCGATTTGAATCTTAAAGTGAGTTGAAAAAAATTTTTACTCCATAAAGTATGCTTTAAATAAGTAAAAATCAACAAAAATACAAGAGGTGGTTATCCATCAATCGTAGTGTGAAAATGCCTTTTCAGCTAGATTTTTTTATTTATCGATTTCGCGTGTCTAATTAAGGGCCAATTTATTTAATCGGTTCAATTCTCGAAGGCACTTTAATTTGTGTTAACATTATCAACACCATTTTGTCAGTTTTCTTTTCACTACGAAAATAAAAATAAAATCTAAATTAAATAGAAGACTTCACAAGTCCAATGAATGGACTTTCTTTGATAATTTCTAAATGGAAATTCTTAATTTATGATTGACATGGACAATTCTTCCCTCTCATAATCGAAAACGTCTTTTTGTAATTAAGTTTAATCTAATCAATATATTGAAAAATTAATTTCCAAAGCCTTCGAAGGAGATTGGATTTCTGTTCGAGAAATGTAAGTTTTTGAGTTGCGCCGCTTTTGGGTTAAGTGTGCAATCGATAACTGTTAAATTAACAGGAAACTCATCAGAATACCACAATTGGTTGTGCAATCAAACGCACACGCCTTTGGCAAGATTGATTGCCATCCAAAAGAAATTTCAACGCAGAACCTTCAGGGACTCGCCGCAGAATTTTGTTGCGTTGTTAATTGTGAGCAGAGACGCGTTTTAATGACATTAAAAGCGTTAATTTTGTAAATGGGTTAGTTATAAGTTTAATTATAAATGTGTTGAATAGAAAACACTCGTCGAGTTTAAATTGAAATTGAAGCCTCTTCTTTAAATTGATAGACATTGCTGTATATTAGTTTGGCGGGTTTTTGAGCACCCTGTGTTGCTCCATCAGGATATATAATGATATATATTGTATTTGAAAACATTAAAACGATACTATCGGGAGATAAATATTGGCTTGTATCAACATGTATCAACTCAAATCAGATAAAATACAGAAATCCATTTTACTTTTTAACAAACTTCTTAGATAAAGTTTAGAATAATATCGTTTTCCAATATTAGGAAGAACATATCGAACTTTTGTGCCCATCTGTATTCTTTGCTCAGTACCAAAGAGTCTAATATTTAAGTGCAAATGTTTCGAAAAAGTCATCTATGATCCCGTAGTAAAGCTTGGATATTACAGGAATAGAATAACAATGTTTGCTCCAGAAGGCCTAGAAACTGATAAATCTATTGAGAAACACTGATAAAAATACAAACAAATCAACAAAAACCCTCAAAACACTCGCTCACGCAGTAAGTCAGCGTACCTTGAAAAATTCAAAAATTTCGTCAGTGAGAACACGTCTTATATAGGAACTAATATAAACCAAATGAGAACTATACCGTTTACTACTAAAACAAATCATTAGGGCTGCATAGCATGCATTAAGAGCTATGATGAAAGTAAACTCTACTTTTTTCGATGTTTTTTGAGTAGGCTAAGCGGGAACTTATTGAGATTGTCCTTAGTGAGCCAGGAAGGTCGTTTTGATGACAAATTAACGCTGCATTTTCCAATTAAAGGCAATTAAAAGGGAAAGATCCCTTCACTTTTTAGTCTTTATGTGGTTGGTTTCAAATTGGTATACTTTTCATTAAATCTTTATAGATTTTGATACAAAATGCTTGACGGCAATTCAATTTTGTGTTTAAGATGTGTGGGTTGTCTAAAAAAAATTTCCCAAAATTTCTAAAAACTCATAATTGAAAAGTTATTTTTTTTTATCTAGAAGAAGCTCTTTGAGGGCTTGCAAATAAATGCTCTTAGAATAAGATGTGGATTTTATTTAGTTATTAATTTACGAATTCAAGTCGACTTTTATTTGATAGTTTTGCGCCCAGAAGCGTGCTGAATGGTACAAGAAATCAATGAGAAATTAATTGCTTTGCAGTTTTCCAGGAAATATCCCTTTTGTTTTTTCTCAGTAATACTTTGAAAGGAAAAACTTTTACACATTCTCTTTTTATTCGCGCATATGATTATTTGAATTGCTAATTGATTTTCTAAGAAAAAAATTTTTTCTCGAACGATCATGTTTCAGGCTTTTTAGTGCATGTTCTAGAATTAATTAATTTTTGAAAAACACTCTAGTTCATCGAAAGTTTATCATATTTTTTTCTTGATGTGAATGAAAAACTCTGCATTTTTCCATGTTTTTTTTTTTTTTAAGCGACGAATCCATCATTTGCATGCATTTCCACGCCAGAAAAAGGACTCGAACGAAATATTTTCTCAGAATTTAGGATTGCTAGCTTAAAGCATAAATTGCAATAAACCAATAAAAATTCTCATTCGAGGTTTAAAAACTATTTTTACATTTTATACCAAACGCGGACAAGTTTGAAAGACCATTTTCCACCACATAACTTTTTGAACAAAGACCAACTCTTTTCGAAAATCCACACCCGTTCCGCAGGACACACAGCGCCTTCAAAAAAAACGCGATTGTGTGAATGGAGAAATGCACAAAAAAAAGGGGGGGCAATAAGTTTCTAAATTTCAAACCCGACACTGCTCAGTCAATATGACAGAGTGTCTCTGAAATTCTTTGGGTAAATCGTAGGTACTTTGAACGCCAGTTTTTTAATGTCCGTGGATTAAGATTTTCATTTGAATTTTATAAAATAATCCTTATATTATATTGTAAAATGTGCACATCGGGTAGGTATGCGAATCGGCCAATATATTTTTCATACCCCTAAGTACTGAGAATGGGCTCCAGAAGTAAGATTTAGTACACGACGTATGAGCAATGTTGTTTCAAAAAATATGCGAGGCATTAACATTGCGTATACGTCATGTTTTTAAAATTAATGAGCCGCTTTGTTTCAATTTGTGGAAGACAAATTTGTAATTATTAGAGCTCGGATTTTGAATATTTTGAATTTTTTGGATTTTTTTTGCATTTAACTGTGCTTTTTGAATATTTTGTTCACTGAAGTAGGCTGTTTTTGTTAATTTGATAATTCAACATTTTAATAGGCATACTAAATCGGACTTATTTGGAATTTTTGACAGTGAATTTTTTGAATATTTTGAGATTTTTGCATTTTTGTTTGAACTTTTTTGAATACTTTGAATATTTTGAATTTTTTGCATTTTTTTTTGAATTTTTTTTTGAATTTTTTTTTGAATATTTTTTTCATTTTTTTTCTTTGAACGAAATAGAAAGATGGATAGAAAGAGATCTGCATGTTTTTAGTTATTGATTTTGGACAGATTTGTTTCTTTTGAGGTGGTAAGAAATTCGCCGGATCAGATAGAAATTAAATAAAATGGGGATTCAGAAGCCTTACAGAATTGTCAAAGGGTATAAATATACATAAAAATATACAGCACAGATCACATTTTTAGTACAATATTATCTATTTCTGTCTCTTTTCTCGTCTTTGGGTACATTACTAATCTCGATGTAAAGCAAAAGTTCATTGAAATTGCCACATACAGTGTACTCTCTCTTAAGCGGATACCTACGGGACCCAAAAAATGTCCGTTTAAGAGAGGTGTCCACAAGGAGAGAGTACACTGTATATATTTTTACACTGGGAAGCTGTCGTAAATGCACAAATTTCCCATTCCACCAAGTTCTCCAAAATAACTTTTATAACTATCAGAACTGTCTTCGTAATCAGTGATGCCAATTCAGCCCCTTTTTCGGGAAAATTTCAGCCCAACTTAACAAGAATTAATGGCGGAAAAACGATTATTTTTAGACCTACCACAAACTTTAATTGGGTGCAGGTTTTTGGATGATTAAGGTTCAACTTCAACAAAATAGTTCTTGAGCACTTGAGTTCAAGTCCACAGAAGGCTGGGCTTTTCCATACGCACAACCGCACAATACTGTTCACAGCTAACACTTTGAATCGCGTATAAAATAGAAAAAATAAAACCAGGAAGAATTGGCAACGAAAGAAATCGCACAAATCAGTTGGCACGATGTTTGACACGCTGCCATGGTGGGTGGTAAATTAGACTTGACGATTGCATTGTGTCATGAACTGAAATTGTTGTTACAACTGCGAATTAATTTTTCTTTTTGCTTTCTTCTCGCTTCAGCATGTTTTATTGCATGTGGTGGTGGCAGTTAGTTGTCGAAAAAGAAATTTTCTCACCCTTGATTACGATGCTTGTAAGTAGCATGCGTGTGTATGTGTGTGTGTTTGTGTGTTGAAATTTCACTTACTTGTGATGAAAAATTATTTGCGAAAATGTGAAAATATACGTGAAACCATTTCAGCTGCAATTGCATCAGCATTTTCACATGAAAATGAAATCGGGTTTTCAATTCATTTCGATCATAGCTCAAATTTTTTCGTGTTAGGGGGGTACGAAAACAAAATTTGTTTTTTTTTTCTATTCTTTGAGTCTTTAAGATGGCCTCAAACGGATTGTCTTCATAAAATAGCAATGTCAACATTTTTGATTTCTCTTCGTTTTAGAAAAACTACTGGATAAGAATTTTTTTTGGCACTCTTTAAGTCGGAAAACGTTATTTGAACGTGAGGGTGGGTGGTCTGAAAATTGTGGCTTTCGGATTTTCCGCATTGAATGGATGGATATGCATTCGATCGATATTTGCTTGCAAAGCCAACAAGCGCTATCAAAACCTTGTCGCCATCGTTTTGGCCTACCGTGGGTCGATGTCGTTTTTGACGTTCTTTCATTGTTCATATGAATACCTAGTGGCCTTGCATGATGTCGCCGTCCCTGATATTTTACTTCCACTTGTCCGTGAGACGCGTCACATGCCGTGCTATAAAAGCACCGCTTGTTTTGTTACTTCTCGCCTGTGCATTTGCGTCTCTGCAGGGAAATGTGGGACAACCTGTCGCCAGTGAGAGTAACATCGAACAAGGTTTTTTTTGTTTTTTTATTCGCAACGAGGTTTTTCATAGGTAAGTACACCCACGAGTCAACGAATACCTCGTTCTGACACACATACACATTATGTACAAATGTACAAAAGTACCTTGGAGGAAAACGACAAAAAAAAGGGGGGGTGGGCAAACAAAAAATGTTTTAAGATATTTATCTACCTGATAAGCGCGGAATTTATGACATTGCGGCAAGCCAAATCCATGGTTGAGTATTCGGGGAAAAAATAATTCGTGGAAATAACGATTTGTAAGTAAACATTTTACTTAGTTCATTACATAACGACTCTTATGAGGGTATCTTCTAAATTATAAAAAATCGCAATAATGTATGGCAAGAGGTAAATGAATCGCGGACGTCGTTTGCTCTCTTTTCTCTTTATTTTTTGAAAAAAAAAAAAAAAAAAAAAATTACTTATATGCAGACGATATTTTTCAACATCTCTTTTGTGAACTCGGTCATGGGGCGTATGAGCAATTTTAATTCTTGCTGAGATTTTCATTACGTATACGAAGTGTATACCGTTGGGTTAGTTTTTTGAAATAAATGAATTGCTTTTTTAATGAAAGGAATTTTTTTTTCCAACATTAAATACTTTTTAAGATATAAAATGAAAGTTCTGATGTCATTGATGGACTTCTTAGAATTTTTTTTTCATCATATATACAGGAAAGCACATATAAGTACGTACATTCATAAGGCTGAGAACACACCAGATCAAAAGTTTTCGTTTCGATAGTTAAAAAAACCCTTTTCTTTCTTGGTCAAAACCGTTTCGGTTTGCCTAATCTAGTGTGTTCGCTCTCATAAGACACAATCTGCTGTTGTTTTTGAAAACGTTTTGTTTCGTTTGATCTGGTAACTTTGCTGAATCTTGAAAAGCTTGAACTGCTTGCGCGGTCAAAATATTCAGCAAAATTTGTTTATTTTCAACATTATTTGTCTATTGATAAGACAAAAAATATACCTATGCTTTATACAGGGTGTTCCATACTCAATAGATCCAAAAAAAGGAGGTGATAGGGGGGGGTTCCAGACGGACCAAAAATCGTATGGCATTTCGCAAATGCGCCCCTGAGGAGTTACATGCAAAAAACAATATTTTGGTTCTTTCACTGGTGCTCCTCCTTCACTTACAGGCCGTAAATTCAAAATCACATATGATATGAAAAGCCTGGCGGTTTGCCGTTAACACTGCATACTACGATTTTAAATAATTCAACTCCGTTTTCTCTGGTACTACCATCTAAGCCTAAAATAGTGTAATTTTGGCTTTTAAAGTGATTTGATTCAAAAGAAATACGATCGAGCCTCTTTTTTTTACTCTTTTCGAAAACTTTGAGTTTTTCTCTTCAATTTGATACCATGTTTGCTAAAAAAAAAGTTTCACAATCAATGCAAAACTAAGGTTTGAAAATAATTATTTTGTATTTTTGACTCCCAGAAAAGTTATTTCAAACAAATTTATTGAGCACACTTTTAGGCAGCATGAGAAAAAGAAAAATCTAAGACATTTAAAAATTTCTGAATAGTGTTTTAGTTTTACATATCCGCCTAAGAGTATGCTCACCAATTTAGTCGATTTCTTTCCGCGCCTCTAGCTCCTTACGAGTGCAAGATGAACCCCCCTTTCCATACAATTTTTGCTTGTATGGGTTCCCCCTATCACCTTATTTTATTTGATCCATTGAGTATGGAACACCCTGTATATTTCCAAACAAATAAAATGAAGTATACTTTTTGGCATTAAAATAATAAGAAATTGTCCAACTTCAAAGTGTCATAACTTTGGTTTCTGTGAACCGATTTTAACCATCTGTAATCGTAATTGAGCGTTGTTTTTTCCTGTTCAAGCTCAAGTAGAAAGATTTTAAGCTTACAAGGACTTTTTTTTTCAGGGCACGTTGTGAAATGAAACCGATAATTAAATAAATATATAAATTGTTATAGCAACCTTATGAAAGAACCGATTTTCTTCAAAGAAGATTTTTTGGAAATGGCGATATGCCTTCTCTTAAATGGTAACAAAATTGATAGGTTTTAACACATCTCTCTCACATTTCTTCGACCATATCTCCGTAAAATTTTGGTCGATCACAGTTTCGTTCCTTTCCTTTCAAAGATAGTTTTATGACCGAAAATATCTACGAACATAATGTATCTAAAAACTGAGATTAAAGCTGAGAAATTCTAAGATTTATCATTGAAGTCGGAAAAATCTCATTAATATGATTTTTTTTTTACACAAAATTATTTTTTATACATAAGAAAACATAATTTAACTAGTCCAACGCGATCATAGAACTTTCGTAAAAATGACCCAGCCTAATGTATATGTTTATATAGCTTATACACATATGTATACGAATTCCATCTAAAAGCTTTTCATAATTGCTTCGTGTACATACATGGGCGCCGAGTCCACTTCGACTTGCACTACTGTATACATTTCACTACCGTTTAACAACCTTCATTGAAGTCATAAATGCAAGAAATAAAAGCGCACAAAAGCACCCATTTGGTGTAGTCTCTTTTGATAAAAGCATATTGCTCACGTAATACCGTTCATATGCTTTAAACGACATAAATTTGAACTGAGAGACTCACCCAAAAATCGCCTGCCTCTTAAGACGTACTTGACCAAAGCACTTCCGACTAGAATCACCTTCGCGTAGTGTAGTAGCAATCCAGTGCATTTCTTCGCCTTTCATGAGGCTTTTTTGTATAGTATAGTTCTAGGTTACATGTTTACAGTGGTGGGTTCTTATCTTGTCTTCCATTCTTTTTTTTGTTTTTTTTACATTTTTTTTTTTAAACAAACGCACCTACACAAAAGCGAAGCAAAGCACAGCAGAGAAAAACGAAAAGATTTGGAAAGAAAGCGAGACGAGAAATTTCATTTAAAAGCTAAAGGAATTTTTAAGCCGACATACAAATCCGTATTTAGCTCGGATATAATAGAAGGGCTACAAACTATAAGCGTCGTCTTTTTTTTATTCTTTTTTATTGGAACTAAAACTATTCAGACTCATTGCCTTGTCTACGTGTTTGCGGAAGAGGCGCACTGTCGATGCAACATGGAACTGCGGGTGGTATACACACAGATATAAAGAGAAAGAGAAAACGGAGAAAAAAACAAATTCAAAACCAAAGTAAACAGTGAAAGCCAAGGGAAACCTCAGTGGGTGCCTCTGTGCTCTGTGTGCCTTCTGTAAAATGGAAATGCATGAAGTGAAGGTGAAATAAATGCAGAATATGTTTAACGTTCGTTAAATTGCAAGCGATGAGGTTTTCATTTTGCGTTTTGAGTGGTGCAGCGAAATTAAGATTTACGGTGAGAGGTTTTTGCGAAATTCGTTAAATAGCAAAAAAAAAAAAAAAAGAAGGCTGCAATGCCAAGGTCGAGGGGATACCTCATTCGAGTAACATTTTCAATCAGCGAGTGAGATAATCATGTTCAAGTAATTTTGAATTTTTCAAAAATGGAGAAAAATTCATTATTTTTCTATGTACACTGGGAAGAATTCCTTCGTAAGAACCAAGAGAGAAATTTCTGCAAATGCAAAAAATTGCAAAATTAACATTAAAATTCTATGACCTTAAGCTCGAAAATTAAAGAAAGGAAAAAAGTTATGAATTAATAATTTTCTTCACTGTAAACAAAAAATTAAAATATTTGCAAAAAGATATTGGGCCGATCAAAATGGCCAAAAACTGATTGAAACTATTGAAAAAAAATTTTTTTTAAGCCGATGATCCAGGGCTAGAACTCCTAATTAAATATTGTGTAGCATTTAAAAGACTACACCGAGAGAAAAAGGTAGTAATATTAACTGAAAAAGCAGGTTAAAATAACCGAGTTCACCGTTAATTGTTAACTTATGTACAGTAGGATATACGTTATAAGGATATAACTACCTGATGGTTGGTATAACTGTCTCGCGGTTAAATCAACTGTCACCAGCGACTGGGAAAAAATAATTTATTTTTTGCTTTGACTTTTTTTTATCTTCTTTTATTAATATTTTTTTTATTTTTTATTAAATTATTATATTTTTTCTTTATTTATTTGTTTCTATTTAAATCTTTTTCTCTTTCACCTCTTTAAATTTTCTCGCCTCGGCCGAGCCTTGAACCGCTGACCTTCACTTCGCTGGGCAAACGTCTTAACCATTACGCTAAACGAACGAATTTAATTTTTTGGTCAAAATGCTCACTTGAGTTTTGGGGAACTTGCTTAAGGAATTGTTTCACTTCCAAAAATTTTTGCTTGAAAATTAACCATTAAAAAAATTAAATAAATTAAAACCTTAAAAATTTATGAGAAAATTTTTGTATTCCAAAACAACTACACTCTGAACAAAAAAAAAACTGTAATAAAAAAAAAAATTCAGAAAAATTCCCGCCGCCAACAGGGATAGAACCCCGAAGCTCACGACTGTCGAGTAACACCTTAAACAACTGAGCTATCGAAACCTCCGGAGACGGTTGATCAGAATGCGAACTTATACGTCTAAGTGAACGAAAGCGAATTTGAACATAAAAAGTAACTGTTTTTCAACTGTTCATTTGACTGCCTTTTTCAGTGCATTTAACGCGGAATACAGTTTATTTGACCACTCTTACTTTAACTGTTCTAAGTAGTTGATTTAACTGTTGTTATTTCTCTCGGTGTATATAGAAATGACCAGTGTCACCAGGAGATTCAATTTAGTCATGTCAGTCCGTCTGTTTGTCTGTCTGTATACAGTTTTCTTATCGAAGGAGTTGATCAATCTTGACGAAATTTGGCATGCGTGTTGAAAGGGTCATGAATAAGAACAAGTTCGCAAATATACCGGATTGGACCATTAATAAGGGTACCTCCAGTAGTAAGGTCTGCTATGAAAATCGCAAAACTGCTCTAAAATCATTATTTTTCGAACTTATCTGTGGCGGGTATTGTATTGTCAGGGGTTTTTCTTCGATATGTTATTCGTGACTGAACCACTATGGGTACCTTAATCAATTTTACCAAAGAAGTCTCTCGATTTTTCAACCTTAAAAGAATGGGAAAGAATGTCACGTTTCGATAAAAAATTTTTTCATACAAATTTTGACAGCCCATTTTGTGAAATTTACAAACCTGAATGAGACCCACTAATGAGAAAAGTTCTGAATTATATTAGTAGGTAAGTACCTCCTTTTTTCCATTGTAAAATTTGTAGACTTCCTCATAAAATTGATTAAGCTCCCATAAAGACCGAATCCAATGTCAAAAACTTTTTCCAATATTTCGAATAAATTTTCATTCAGAAAATGCAAATTTAAATTAAACTTGGAAGCAGCTGTTGCTGTTGTTAATGCTATTCGTATTTAACAAAAAAAAATTAAATTTCTCATGCCGATATTGTGTGACTTATGTTGTTGACAATGCCATGCCATATTTGCCATACGTCAATATGTTTTCGAATTTTTTCCATGGTTTGCATGAAAGAGGCGTGCCCTATTGTTTAACACTGACAATAAAGAGAATCAAAATTAAATTTAAGTAGTTGCTACACCACAAACACCAACATTAAATCTAAATAAGTGTTTCTTGATGATTTATAGCGTATGTATTTCTACAAAGTGAATCAACTGCATGAATTATAGTTAATGAGTTCATTCATATGTTAAGCAGACTTTAACTTATCAACTATGTGGATTAGATTTAATGCAGATATTTAGCAAGCTTTAATCCATATAGTTAAATCACTAAGTTGATTCAAATTGGAAACATGATATTAGAGCCCCAAAAATTATATCTACTTATATTTAAAGAGCGAAAGCTTCTCAGGTATACCCCTTAAAAATATTAAAAAAAAAAATTAACCCTCTATAGCATATGAGCCCATATACCTTGTATGTTTTCTGTCAAAAGACGGAAACATAGATACTTTCTGATGAAAAACGATATAGAGTGGAGTTTCTATAACTCGAATGTCAAGCGAAATGGCAAAAGAATCGAGTTAATGAGTTTTAGATTTAACAAAACCAAACGGATTTATTGTTTCAGCAGAAGGGAATGGCATTTTTTCGACTTACTGAGGCTTTCGATTTATCGAGGTTCATGTATTTAATAGAGATTCAACTGTATAAATATTGTTGAAGTATCATCTATATGCTTTGGAATTTGAATATGTAAAAAAATGAAAAACAAAAAATTGAAAAATATATTCAAAAAATATTCCAAAAAAAAATTTTTTTAATCCAAAAAATTCTAAATATTCAATAAATTCAAATAATAAAAAAAAAAATAAAAATATTCAAAATCCAAGCCCTAATCATCTATTTTTTCGCACACTAATCACTAAACCGGCACAATTCAAAAATTTTTCAATCAATTTTTTCACGTTCGCCAACATTTTCCTGCAGGAAAAGCAACAGTTAGAAAATATGTAAATCATTCAGCAAAGGCTTATAGGCGATTTTCTGGAAACCACTTCTTTAAGCTGCCCTCGAACTCGAACAAATCTTTACCGATCTTATAAACAATTTTGTGAAGAGTTTTTTTTTGTATGAAAATTGTCAAAATAGCACAATTTGTGGAGACATTTCGATATGACGAGCTACGTACATCTCTTGCTATTATTCTAAATTTTAATGAAATGTCGATTCATCTCCTTCCTGCGCCGAGAAAAATTTTCGAAATGCCTATTTTTCCGTGTTCTACTGTGGTCATGTGGTCTACATTAATCCTGATTGTGTATGGGTGCATACACAGAGAAAAAAATCAACCAGAAAACTGGTTAAATCAAAAGGAAAAACATACAAAACGTCTTCAACAAGGAATATTTTTATTTTAACAATTTTTCTTGTTGGAAAAATTAAAGATTTTCCTTTTGAATCAACCATATTTCAGGTTGAATTGACATGATAATTTTCAAAAATGGATTTAAATTTAAATTGTTGAACTAACTACGGACATAATTGAAATGACAAGATAAATTTTTAAAATAAAAATAAATTTTTTCTAAATACCTATAAAAAAAGAAATGTCAAAAAAAATGTAATTAAAGTTCAAAGCGAATGGGCACAGAGCCCTCTGCTGAACATAACTCCAAAAATAGCCATCGGATGGACTTCATCCGATTTTGTCATTCCGTTGTCGTGACTGCTTTTGCAATGCTTAAAAAGTTCTAAGATGAATAAATATCTTCTTTGTCCTATTTTATAAACCAAATGAGAATTATACCAAAGGAAAATAAATGTAATTAAACATTTTTCCTTTAAATCAACCAAAAATGTTGTTGACTCAAACATTTTTCTTTTGAAATTTTCGTTCTGCTCGAAAATCAAAAGGACTGTGCCTAACAATGCGCATTTTTTTAAAAATCATGGTAAAGTTCGCTCAGTGTAAAAAAATCAATATACATCGAGCAATTTTATGATAAAAGCTTCTTACATCGGTCATTTGATTTTCCTTAAATTTTCGGTTCTCTTTAAAAGATTCTTTTAAGCTTTGAGCAATCGAAAACAAAAAATTTGCCCCGATTTCAATATGTGTTTTAAATCTTTTTTTTTTTTTAATTACTTATAAAACTTTCTCTAGCATGAGAGAAATTAAGAACACAAAACATTTTCATGTCTGTTATGTTCCACAAACTCTTAAAAAAAAACAAAAAAAACCATAAGACATTATTTTATTTGTTATGAAAGGATGGAAAATTGCGAAGAAATTTCGAGATAAATAAACGAAAAAAAATGCTTTCTTTTAACAATTATAATTAAAGGAACGTGTTATTTCTTGCACGGTTGCCGCAAACTTTTTTTGACTTGTTAAAGAAAATCATGGAAGCATGTCCATTTCTATTCGGAAAATGCGAAGAAAATGAAAAGAAAAACATCGCAAAGGAATGTGCTAAGGAAAAAGTTTTCAAACTTTTTCGGTCTGCTTGTTCTATGCTCTTTCTGTTAAATCTTATTGTTCTGTTCATTTTCTTTTTCTCCTTTTCCTTATGGCAGCAAGGATATGCACAAGAAATTTTGAAAATTGAAATCTTAAACCTTAAAAGGCTACTGTATATTCCATTAAAATTTACAGCTTATATGCTCAGATAGAGTGCAAGAATATGTCTTCACTCCTTCCATTTTGTCTCTGTTTACAAACATTCATTTTTGCAGATGAACACTTCTTCTCATGTATTAAATTAATCAGACTTGACAAAATTTAAATTTTCAATTGAAATTGAATGCTTTTGAAAGAAAAAGGAGGGTTTTTAAATTTTTTTGTCCTTCTTTGCATTTGTTGTATGAATTAAGGACTAAAAATATTCGGAGAGTTTTAAGACTTCACTTTAATTAATTTTTAGCATTGGAAAGCAATGGCATATACCCAAGCCGTCCAACGAAAAAAAAGGTCTGGGAGGTTCTCTTTTCTAGCGGTCACTTGGACACAAAAGACTAAATAAAAAATAAAAAAATTAATAAAAAAGATCACAACTGTCTCACATAGGGAAACGTCAGGTTTTGAAGGGCCTTTTTCCGCAGCCGGGGCCTTCTTAGTGGAAAACAAAAAAGTGATCAGCAGAAAAAGAGGTCACACAAACGTATAACCTCAATTCGGGGCCCCTTCCTAGCCCAGGGCCACCTCCTCTCAAGCCATTTGAAAGTCTAGATATTTAAAGGAAAACTATTTGGCCTCATAAATAAGCTGAATGTCGAACACTCAATTGCACTTCCTTTAAATCAAGTACCATTCATGATCTGAGCTAATTTTTGTTGCTGTTGCATTTTTCAAATTATTCAATCTCGTCCTTTTAGAGAAGCATGCTTTTAAGACGCATGTGAATTGTATTTTCAGACTTAATTCAATGATTTCCACAGACCAATGCATTTTCTAAAGATTTTCTAAAGAAGAAGAACTGCATTACACTCCATTGAAGGCGAGAAATCCTGATGAACATCTATTGAATTTTATTTGTGGACAACAGCAATGGAACAGCTATGTGGGATTGGTTCACCTTACGGTATGTCGTATACTGTGTTATTCTCCGTTCTGTAATTTTATAGTTCAATTTTTCGAATACAAAGGAAGAGGATGCGCGTTGGTCCGAGTGTGTGAGTGTGTGATTGTGCTTGTTCAGTGTGAGTTGTGTGTATAAAGAAATATTTCCATTCATTTACTGATGACCAAACTGAAGATTACGAGTCGCCATTTCATTCTCGATTCATTGAAAAATGTTCATGCTTCGCTTAGCAAGAAATGGTGACCTTCGATTTTGTTTGAGCTTCCTTGAAAAGAAGTTTATAAAAATGTATGCTTTTTTGCTTAAACAATGGAATTGTCTTTTTGTTTTTTGGTTAAAAACCTTGAATGTCGTCTTTGAGAATCTATAAATTTTGGTTTCAAACTAAAAGTTCAAATAAATCAATTTGAAAAATTGAAAAAAATTGACATTTAACATCGTCCTTTTTTCTCGGTTTTTGCTTTTCTCGTTGGTGATATGAGTGCCTCAGCACATTTCGGACCAAGATATTTTTTTTAGAAAATTAAAATTGTAGTTCTTAAAAATAGGATGATACCATAAAATAGATAGTCGAATATAAATGAAAATCGGAGTTCGGAATTCGGAATTTTTTGAATTGCATCAAACTTGCCGACCAGTAAACCCGACCTATAACACATTAATGAAAATAATTTAAATTCCTATCAAATGATTTAAATGATGAAAAAGCTTTCGACTACTCACTGAGATGCATTTTTTTGAATTTACTGACTCTCCCAAGTGCTCTGGTCACTAGTGCTCACAAAATGTCATCGCAAAGTCATGCGGAGTGAAAAGGTAATCAAGTGAAGGGCAGAAGTAGGGATGAGCAAAATGAGAAAATACATCGATATATATCGTATCGATATATTTAAAAAGCATCGAAATTGAAACGATACTATCGGGGGAGAAATATCGAGCTTTCGATATATCGAATTATAAATACCAATTATTTATTATTTATTATTTCATAGGCACAATATAAAATATTATGACTATAAGGGGGCACTGCACTAGCCAGCGGCCTTCGGCAAAATACCAATTAAAAATTAATATTTTACTAAAATACAGTGTACCTTCTGCTTGGGGAGAACCCTCCTAAGCGGACACTACTCGAAACGGACAGATTTCAGGAATTTTCTTGTGCTCCTGCTTCTCAAATACTTTCCTCTTAATCGAATACTTCTTTTAAGCGGACATATATTTGGATCCCGTAGGTGTCTGCTTAAGACAGAGTACACTGAACATGTTTTCGACAAAATTGGAGTGTACAAAAGGACGTTTTCGAGTTCTCAGATGGTATGGTAAGATATGATGAGATAAGATAAGACATGAAAGATTAAAATGCCGCTTTTTATTCAAGAGAAATACGTGTGAAACACAGGTTTTCAACGATAGACATATATAAAATATCGCTTTCGATGTCGGGAAAAGTATATCGATGTACGATATATCGACGAGCAAAAATATCAGGATATATTTTCGATATATGGTTTTAAAAATATCGATGTTTTGATATATCGATATTTATTTCCCATCCCTAGGCAGAAGAGATCATTTCGCAGACGAGGGTTTGGATAGCCCTGCACTTTCTTCGATTTCAGATGCATATTCATTAGAGTGGGTCAATTTGTATGGACGAAAAAAACTTGATAGGGAGTATATCAAAATCGTAATCTACGGAAAAATCTAAGCAACTTTACCGAAGAAACTATAGGTCTAAAACCAAAACTGACCTCCCGCTTTTCGATCCAAAGTTTTTCTTAAGAATTTGAATGTATTGGGTATACATATTCAAAATTCGAAATTTGAAGTAAAAAAATTTGAATTGGGAAAAAAATTAAGCATATTATTAGGCTGTTTTTTTTTTGAAGGCAATTTCAATACATTTATTTAAATTGTGAATATCACAGATTAGTCTGCAAATCTATTTTGCTGTCCAGAGCAGTAGCTACTCCGTGCAGTAAATTCTTTGACTTGAAAAAATTTGGCAAGCACTGACACATATTCTCGCCATTTTTGGCATCAGAAAGACATTCATTCTGCCTTTCTAATTTCTTTCGTTAAATTTCTCAGTAAGTATTTTATCTTTGCATGGTATACGGTATAAAGAATTATTTGTTTTTTAACTTTCGCGCACCCCAAAAAACCACTTGAGTGACTACATACCTCTCAGCGTTCTACATTAGTAATTATTTTAATGCGTCTTAAGCACGTAATTAATTAGCAACCATTACGAATTCGGCGTGCACAGTTTCTATGACTTGTAATTAGAAATGTACGAAGAGTTTTCGGTTTCACTCGAAAGCTCTTTCAACCGGCAAGGTGTCGGCATCCTTGCAATTTCTGCTGCAATTCGAAACTGAAAGACCCTTTCGGATTCGCTTCGGGCAATTTTAATAATTCTTCATTATACGAGTACGTACATATCTAGAGGTAATAAATTATGCAATTTTATGTTCATAAAAATTGCTAATTCAAACTTTTCAAGTAGTTTTTATTCTTGTTAAATCAGTTTTTTTTTTTTTAAATATTTCTAAGGAGCGATGTAGAGTGAAGTGAAACTAAAGCGAATAAATACATCACATGATATACGAGCGGGAGAACTTCATTTAAAAGTTTCATAATAAAATCTAATAAATTTGAATTTATGAAAGTAATATGAATATGCGAAGTCTGATAGCTAGAAAAGAGGTCATCCGTAGGTGACGAGCTCGTTATCCTTCCAGGAATCTACGAAATGAGTAAAAGACAAGGAAATATTCTACATAATGGGAGTCATTGGATTAGGGAATCATCTTGTGTGCGTCTCTGAATTAAAATAAATTTTGAACAAGTCATTTTGGATACTTATATAAAAACATATAAAATGTATGACTGATTCTAGGAAGTCCACTATGAGAGGAAGAATTTTTGAGAATAATATAAAGCAGTAAGCTCCCACACTCTTCAAGCAGACAATGAGTTTCACCATTTGGGAATAATGGAAGATGGTCGACCCTTTGCTCTTCATAAGGACGGAGGATGTTGTGCAATTGGTGATAAAAGCCCCTATAATTCAAGGTAATTGTGGACGGAACTTATAGGCCTCTTGAATAAGCCCGGCCCAAGGGAAAATTAACCCTATGCAACCCCTCTTCTAAGAGCCTTTTAAGAGTTTAAAAAACTCAAATTGTAGAAGAAATCTTTTTTTTTTTTTTACAAACCGTGCTGGCCAAGCTACAGTTAGACTGTAGGAACAATTATTGCCTCATAAATAACGTTCCAGAAAATGGATATCTTTTTATGAATCAGTCAAAGAAACTGAAGAAAGCTACAATATAGGGATTCATTCAGCTTCGGAAACTTTTCGCGACGAGAAATTTGCCACTGAACTGTCAAAATTTATATGAAAATTTTCGATGGGAAAAGTTACAAGGACATTTTCAAAGCTGCATGAATCCATAAAGTAATAACTGATAACCCGGGCTCGAATTTTGTTGCATTTATAAATTAAAAGCATACTTTATGGGGTAACAATTTTTTCTTACCAACATTTTGCGAATAAGTTTAGCAAAGTTGAACTTCAAATCGCTTTACTAAGTTCAAAATGAATTCATATTGAAGTTAAAAATCGCTTTGAATCTTAACTTTGTTTGAGTTGAACAAATTTTTACTCCATAAAGTATGCTTTAAATTTATAAATGCCCTGCTGATTACACTGTGATAGTCCAAGAACAAGACGGACGAAAAATAAGATCCTAAAAGTATGCAATTATATGTTTAATAAAATCATGGTTTGTGAACTTTAAAGGGCTCTACGCTCTAAAGCAACAAGTAAATTTCCTATACCAAACATATGTAGAAAAAACGAAGAAGTACTTTGGCTTACTTTCGCTACTTGAATGCATACGCTAATTACAAGTAATCGGACTCACAGGGTTGCATTTAAGCCATACAATTTCTATATTTCTGTTGAACTGCCATCGAAATTTCAACTCTGATTTTCTTTCTTCAAAAGAATGAGCTCGTTACTTCCTTTCAATTTACTTTAACAGCGTTGAGTCCTTAAGAGCCTATACTGAGATATGCAGTAACTACTTGCACATTAGGAGCCTATTCGCTACAACGTCGTAAAGTGTGAGAGAGACAACTATATTCACGCTTCCTTAATTTTTTAAAGTATGCCAATAAATTAACACCTTCGAAGTCGGTGTCAGTATTTACTTTGAAAAATGTGCCGCAATCAGCTGTCCTGGCATTTACTTCGCATAAAAAATGGACATATTCATATCTATGGCGAAGTAAAGCAGGAACTTCACATGCAACCCTGCGCTTTTGATTACATGACATCTCAGTATAAGCGAAAGTAAAGTATTTACTTCGAAGTACTTTTCAATTTTTTTTTGCACGTATTTCTTGTGGGCGCTTTACTTACTGCATATCTCAGTATAGGCTCTAAACGTGAATATCTCTTAGATGCGGGATCTTGTCAGAATGGTGTTTCGTAAAGAATTTCTTGGGACCAGTGCGGAACACGAGTTTTCCACTCATAAATAATTTAGAGCAAAAAACTATCACAGTGTATTCAAAAAATAATTAAAAAGGATTTAACTTGAAAAGATTTTCAATTGAAAAAAAAAAGAAAAATGATTTTATCGAACAATTTCCGTTGAAAATTATTGCCTAAAATTTTGAGCTCCATAAAATTATCGTGCATTTTTCTTTCTCCATTCAATTAAAAATGACAAATGAAACAAAACAAAAAGAATCTTCGTCTCCAACTACAGAAAACAATATCTAAAGTTTTTTTTTTCTTTTTAGCTCACCATGTATAAAGAATCAATAAAACTAAAGGGTGATTGAATTAAATTGCACACAAAATGAAAACATTGTCAACAAATCTGCTAAGCGTTCAAATCGTTGGCGAACGGCGAAAGGACGAAAAATCTTTTGATTTCCATTTCAAATAGAAAATAGGAGAAGACTCGACGCACATTTAGATATGTATAATTACGACCCACTTTTGTTGGCAGCGAGACTGCAAAAGTCGCGTGACTTCATAAAACCAAACAAACGAATACGATCAATAAACGAGGAAATGCTTGACAACGAAAAGAGTAAAAGTCGAAAGGTCAAATCCATACACCATGGTGCACCATCCCGATACGCCAGAGCTCATGAAAGCGAAGCAGACCCAGTAAGCACGCGCCTCGTCTATAAAAACAGCGACAGCGACAACGACAGCTAGTTGGGTGTAAGTATAAACGTCGCTCTTGTTGTCAGACTTTTTGTCGATTTAGCTTTAGTTTTCGTCTTTGTTTTTTCCTCCGCTCTAGTTTTTGTTGTTGTTGCTAGTAGTGTTGTCATACCAACTTAATTACGAACACTATAAGAAAGAAAATGGTGGAGTTTCGCGTGAGTTCCAAGAAGAAAAGTGTTGGCGTGAAATCGGTTTTTCCAGCGAAAAATTCTTCTCCAATGAATATATTATATGTTTACCCTGCAGTAATGAGCCGGTCAATTTCCTAAGAAGAACTGGCTTTTGACTAGTCCAAATCCTACCGGTTATATTATGGCTGTTCGCTCCATTAAACTCGGCTAGCCGGAAGTCGGTAATCAACGGGTTGGTTTAAGGGTAATCTGGCTTCAGTGAAATTAAAGATTAAATCTGATTTCTACAAGCAGGCACGCAAGGCATGGGCAGGGGAAGATTCCTGCCTCACCTCAAGATTGATGTGGGTAGACCTAGATAGCAGAAGTTGCAGATCGGAGGAGGAAGAAGAATCAGTGAGCCACCTCATGTGTCACTGCCCGGGCCTAGCCAGGAAAAGATCCAGGCTACTCGGCTCCTTCTTCTTTTCCTCCCTCACCGAGCTATCATCTGTTCGAATAAAAGACATGGCTCGCTTCATAAATGAGTTCAGTTGGCTCCACCAAACGGGTAACTAGGGAGGCATGCCTTCCCACGTGGCATCACAACGGGCCCACACGCGTCCTAAGTGTGTCCCCTTAAAGGGGGCAGCCACCCTAACCTAACCTAAGCTAAGGGTAGTCTGTACATGACACTTTCATCAACTTAGAATGTATATAAGAAAATGATTTTTTACTTTCCTTATTTAACTCTCCTAAAACCAGACAAAATTACGACAATTGATCCAAAAATAATCCCTTTTGCGGACTAGTCCCTCTCCAATGACAGGCCCGTGTTAAAAAGGTCAGTTGAATACATTAGAAGTGGAATTATGAGAAAACAAGTACTGGTAACATGAAGGACTGACCGAAGGCTACACTTTGGGTCAGTCCATATTACTGCAGGGTATATACAGATATCCATATCCACATATATGTGCTTGTGTGTGAGTGTGTTTGTGTGGGCCACGCGCTCATATGACGTTTTCGGTTGAATTGATATCTGGACAAGGGGCTTTTTGATTTAAGACTACAGCCTTTCAGGTTTATTCACACACATTTACGCATCGGTATAACGACGTCATTTATTTACGCCATTTATGTCAATTAACGAGGATTTCCGTGCAAAAGAGTAAGGAAATCGAAATCCTTTATTACACCTTGAGTATACCAAAATGATGCCATTTGTTTTGCCTTTGCCGCGGTGTGTGTGTGTGCGAGTGTGAGTGTGTGCTTTTACGGTATCTCCATTAGCTGACAACATAATCAAATCTCTTATTCATACAAGTACATGAGAAAAGGTACCATATCCACCTCAACTGACAGCTGGATTTCCCTGCTACATGGAGGTTTGTGCGGTTTGGTTTTCTTTTCTTTCTCTTTAAGGTGTTTTTCGTTACGATTTGTTATTTTATTTTGTTTGCCTTCATGAAATTATGTTCGTTTGCCGGTTCGTTAATTCGTTTTCAAGAGTTTTACATATTCATTATTATTTTTTTTTTTTTTGCCACACATTTTAATTCAATGATCGTTTGTTTCGAAACACTTTAATAAAGGAAAAGAGCAAAATTGTGTTTATCAGAAAAATGTATCCCCGTCCTTTGACTTAGTTTCGTACATATATGGGAAAATGGATTTATTCTGTGGATTTGCGACTCGTTCCATTATGACAAAATCCTTGAACGAACCGGCTATCAATTTAAATCATTCAATTTAGAAGGTCGGATGGGGGGGAAAAAAAAAGAAAAGAGAAAGCAAAAGAAAAGGGAAAGGATTTTGAGATTTTGGATATTTTTATACCCGAAACACTCAGTGTCGAGGGTATATTGCGTTCGTGCGTACGTTTGTTGCAAACAGAACCAGTCGCGATAGAACATAAAAATATGTCTGTGAACTTAGCATTACCACTTGTAAAGTTTAGATTAAAAACTAGCTATGAATTTGTAGCTAATTTGTTGTAAATTTGTTGTAGAAAAAAAAAATTTGTAGCTCTTTTGTTTTAGAAAATAACCCCTGGTAATGCTAACTTCACTGTGAAGTTAGCATTACCACCCTCAAATTTTTAAATTTTTGGAATCAAAATGAGTTAATAATTTGTAGCTAATTTGTTGTAAATTTGTTGTAGAAAAAGAAAATTTGTAACTCTTTTATTTTAGAAAATAACCCCTGGTAATGCTAACTTCATAGTGAAGTAATCAGAAACAGTCAAATTGATAATTAATCCACCCTAAATGTATGCATGGAAAATTATTTTGAATGTTTCCGACGCTGCAAGTCATGCATTTTTCATATGCATACTTTTAGGCCAAAATTCTGGAAATTCGCAATCACTGACAATAGCGGTATTCACTATCCAGTGCATTTGTGAAGGCAGGTGTAGGGATGCTCGTTGTTGGAAAATGATCGATATTGCAAATATTGTGAGCCTTACAAGGATTGCTGATTCTAAACAGAAATATAACTTCGATGTTGCCAAAAATGTATGCTATTGCTCATTTACGCCGATAATTTTATAACTGCAAAAATTGTGCCAGAACAACGATGTTTTAACGTGGAACATCGATAATAGTCGAATATCGATCATAATCAAGCACCTTTTTGAGCGGGACATGCACTTTTTTGCGCCGAAATAACGTCTTCGACGATGGGTGCACGACTTGAACAAATCGTCGACAACTCTAGATGAATAAAATTTGCTGTTTTTTCGGAGCTAATATATGAAATTTCTTTTTCGTCACCAAAAGCGCTGTATGCGACTTCCCCGCTCAATGCCGCCCATACACTTTTTGCCAAACGCAAGACAACGCCGCCAAAAATCGTATTACGGATTGAGTAGAGATCCTTGTCTACGAAAGATAGCTGGAATCATTGGTCCATAAAGGAAATTGGGGAAATTCACCAAAAAGCTACCAAGAAAAACCTTAAGCAGGAATAGGAATTTCAACAAATTCGAGAATTTCACCAGAAAGCTACCAACAACAATACGGGTAGACACAAAGTGGCACTATGATGCCACTTGCAAGAAAATTATCAAAGAAACACGGCGTCAGCTCGGTTTTTTATATTGCTTGAAAAGTTCATAATTGAAACTTTAATAAATGTTTTACGATATGTTTTTGCTCAATGTGCACGAATGTGTTCATTTTGTAATAAATTGACATACATTTTTGACTACGGCTACGAATTTCATTGTACATAGCATTTAGTATTTTTGCTGAAACAGTGTGATCAAAAAGTTATGTAGACAGGTTAGGACAAAAAAAAATATCTATTTCTCCTTGAGATTGAGTTTCCTTGATTAGTTTTATGTTTTTCAAGCATTTCATATCATTTTATGAGTTTGGTAGATATTTTATATGTAATGAACTCGAAAATCTCCCAAAATTAAAAATAAAAGTGGCAATGCATTTCACCAGAGCAGAGCTAAATATTTCGCTGCCATAGCATGCTTCTCTTTTCCTCATGCTATATGCCTATGTTAAAGCAGCGTAGCTCTAACACATTACAGGGATTAGGAAGAAGAAGAGTTAGACCTACACTCCTCCATGATGTACACTGAGGGACTGCATTCAAAAACTTCCTGAGGTCAAAATTACGTCAGAGCTACACATGAATGTGGCTTTTTACATCTCATGTACTACAGCCTTTAATAATATTTGAGAATTTTAGACTTTTTGCAATTTGGAAATTTGTGCGCAGAATACAAGTAAGGCAAGTATATACAAGTAGTAAAAAATCGTGCGCAATTGCGCAGTCGCGCAGCTTAGAGGGAACACTGCATGTCACTTCCGAAAGTGTCCATGATTAAATGGAATGCCCCATATGTTGTATACGTTTTCCGAGAGTCACTTGGAGTATAATGTAATCAGTCAGTCGTTTTCGGAAATTTTCGGAAAATTTTCTTTTGACAGTTGAGGGTCCCTTTAAGGCGGGCCCGGGAAAACTGCCCTGTTTGCGCCCCCTCTCAACGCCCTGCAAGGAATCAAAAAAGTCTCCTTTATGGACCAATGATTCCAGCTATCTTTCGTAGACAAGGATCTCTACTCAATCCGTAATACGATTTTTGGCGGCGTTGTCTTGCGTTTGGCAAAAAGTGTATGGGCGGCATTGAGCGGGGAAGTCGCATACAGCGCTTTTGGTGACGAAAAAGAAATTTCATATATTAGCTCCGAAAAAACAGCAAATTTTATTCATCTAGAGTTGTCGACGATTTGTTCAAGTCGTGCACCCATCGTCGAAGACGTTATTTCGGCGCAAAAAAGTGCATGTCCCGCTCAAAAAGGTGCTTGATTATGATCGATATTCGACTATTAGCGATGTTCCACGTTAAAACATCGTTGTTCTGGCACAATTTTTGCAGTTATAAAATTATCGGCGTAAATGAGCAATAGCATACATTTTTGGCAACATCGAAGTTATATTCCTGTTTAGAATCAGCAATCCTTGTAAGGCTCACAATATTTGCAATATCGATGATTTTCCAACAACGAGCATCCCTACACCTGCCTTCACAAATGCACTGGATAGTGAATACCGCTATTGTCAGTGATTGCGAATTTCCAGAATTTTGGCCTAAAAGTATGCATATGAAAAATGCATGACTTGCAGCGTCGGAAACATTCAAAATAATTTTCCATGCATACATTTAGGGTGGATTAATTACACAGCCACACAAAAAAAAATTTTTGGTTTGATCTGGGTATCTCACTACCTCTACCATATGTTTTCGGGGTCGCTGATTCCAAATCCGTTGCCCGTTTTGCTCCATCAGATCAGCATTTTGCCATAACCTCAAAAAACCTCAATTCGAGCTATTAAAATTTAATATCGTGGACAAATTTTTTTTTCGTTCTGATCTGGGTATCTGATTACTTCTACTATATGTTTTCGGGGTCGCTGATTCTAAATCCGATGCCCGTTTTGCTCCATCAGATCAGCATTTTGCCATAACTTCAAAAAACCTCAATTCGAGCTATTAATTATTTTGGGCCATTAGGGGGTTGAAGGGGGTGAATAGCGGAAAATTGAGCGATCAAAATAAATTTTGAAGGTCATTTTTGGATTCAGCGCATCAAAATACATAGGAATAGGTGGGTCTATATTCTGGCACATGACATTTTTTTTTTTTTGTGGCTGTCAATAGCTCGAATTGAGGTTTTTTGAGGTTATGGCAAAATGCTGATCTGATGGAGCAAAACGGGCAACGGATTTGGAATCAGCGACCCCGAAAACATATGGTAGAGGTAGTGAGATACCCAGATCAAACCAAAAATTTTTTTTTGTGTGGCTGTGTTATCAATTTGACTGTTTCTGATTACTTCACTATGAAGTTAGCATTACCAGGGGTTATTTTCTAAAATAAAAGAGTTACAAATTTTCTTTTTCTACAACAAATTTACAACAAATTAGCTACAAATTATTAACTAATTTTGATTCCAAAAATTTTAAAATTTGAGGGTGGTAATGCTAACTTCACAGTGAAGTTAGCATTACCAGGGGTTATTTTCTAAAATAAAAGAGTTACAAATTTTCTTTTTCTACAACAAATTTACAACAAATTAGCTACAAATTATTAACTAATTTTGATTCCAAAAATTTAAAAATTTGAGGGTGGTAATGCTAACTTCACAGTGAAGTTAGCATTACCAGGGGTTATTTTCTAAAATAAAAGAGTTACAAATTTTCTTTTTCTACAACAAATTTACAACAAATTAGCTACAAATTATTAACTAATTTTGATTCCAAAAATTTTAAAATTTGAGGGTGGTAATGCTAACTTCACTGTGAAGTTAGCATTACCAGGGGTTATTTTCTAAAATAAAAGAGTTACAAATTTTCTTTTTCTACAACAAATTTACAACAAATTAGCTACAAATTATTAACTCATTTTGATTCCAAAAATTTAAAAATTTGAGGGTGGTAATGCTAACTTCACAGTGAAGTTAGCATTACCAGGGGTTATTTTCTAAAAAAAAAGAGCTACAAATTTTTTTTTTCTACAACAAATTTACAACAAATTAGCTACAAATTCATAGCTAGTTTTTAATCTAAACTTTACAAGTGGTAATGCTAAGTTCACAGACATCATAAAAATATGTATGGAAATGAAATGTCCCCTGGAGGAAGATTGGGGTAAATTGGGACCCTAGCGAGCAGTTCTCAAGAATAAGAAATAGAGCTAGTAGAAGGTTAGAAACACGAACAGTAGAACCTAACTAGTGACATGGTCAACGAAGCGTCTACAGTTCTATTTGGCTCCGTGGCGTAGTGAAAGCGTGTCCGCTTCACAATCCGAAAGGCCCGAGTTCGATTCCTGGCCGCAGGCGAAAAAATGTGGACCAATGGTAAAATTCGAAACTGCAAAAAATTTGGAGGAAAAGAATGTCCTCGCCAATACTGTTTCAGCATTTCATCCACAAGCTTTTTTTTTATTAATTTGAAACCTTTTTTTTTGTACTCAATTACTTTTTATTCTATTTCTATTACTATTATTTTATACTATTTCACTTTTAACTACTAAGTGCGAAAAAAAAATCGGGGTTCGCTTGGACGGGGAATTGAGTCCGGGCCTTTTGGACGCTGAGGCGCACGCGCTACCCTTTGAGTTACGACAGCTCGGGCCTGTCCCCTCACCATTAACGTAGTAGTTTAAATGTAGTGAATTGGCCCCGTCGTCTCTCCTTCTGCACCAGTTCAAACGCGACTGCCGATTTTCGAATGGCACCTCAGAGTTAAAGTTGACATTTCAATGGATTGGCGCGGAAATTATGAGCGAATAGTGCTGTTGATTTGGGGGAGTAGTCGAAGAGTACTTCTGCTCTAGTTCATTTTTCTGCCGGGTCATGAAAATCTCCAGAATACTTTGTCTTAATAATCGTAGTCTTGGGGGCTGTTTTAAAAACGATTTAAACATTTATTTATTTCTGTGTCGGGTATTGTATTGTCAGGTTTTGTCTGACTATAAGACCCTTAATCGTTAAAATTGATTTTTTTTCTTTTGTTTGAATTTGCTCAAATTCGAAACTCCTTTCAAGTAGTATCCTCATCATTTCACGATACAATATTGAATTTATTACTTAAGCTCGAAGCAGAAATAAACTTTCCGAACCATCGAGGAAGGGTTAAGTAAGGATAATTTTTGTCCACTTTCCTCAAAATTTTCTGTCCTCGAAAAACATTCAAAGCCCTGTCCTTAGGTGTCATCCGAGTCTCGTTAAATCTCCAGTGAGTAGGGTACGTGAAATATTAAATTCAAATGTTGCCATTCAATGAGGAAAGACCCGTTCAGATGGCAGAGTAAAACGAACAGCTTTTCACACACACACACATACGTGCTTTCGATATCTTCTACCTTGCACATTACCTCTAACAAAATGGTTCAATAGGATATCGATTAAATTTAATAAATTTTTAAGGATAAGGATTCAACCGTTTTTTTTTCCGTTTTGCATTAAGCGATCTAAATGGCCGCTTGAAAATGGCAATCAAATGACGTTTTTCAAATTTTAATGTCTGTTTTTTTTTTCCAAAATTTTTCTTCAGTAAATATTTTCTATTAAATGTGGATCGCTTTATCTAGATTTTCTTCTCTTGCTAATTAGATTGTCCGGTAAACAAAAAAACCCTTCCTAGTAAGCCAGTACATACTTCTGAGTTAACTTCACCATCAAGCCTCATTAGGCTTCATTAACTGTAACCATCAAAGTTAGAAAGAATATTCTACGTAGGTTAAAACAGGCGCTCGAGGACGAAAAGGCAAAAAAAAACGAAGAAATTATAATAAAAAACCTGAAAGATGGCCACCCAAAAGGGAGGAAAAAAAGGCACCGCGATATAAAGCACTATAAAAGGAAAGTTGGTCTTCAGGCTTGGATGATAGATGTCGGTCGTTAACTGCTTTCAAGATGCTTCATCACAATTCGTGATAATGAGAAATTAAAAAAAAAAAAAAATCATACTTATATTTGAAGCTGCTTAATTTTCTCTCGAAAAGGCGCGTTGCAATGGACCGTGCTGCATATAAACACATACATACTTACACATATACACACAAACATAAATGTGTAGCGAAGTGAATGACGTTAAAGTGAGAAGTTCTAAAAGAATATTAAAACTAATTTCCTCGCTAAGTAGCATAAAAAAAATGTCCGTCCGTGCGCTCTTGAAAAGAATTCACAAAAAAAAAAAAATGGAAAAAAAAATGAAAAAAAAAATATAAAACGAAATAAGAAAAGGATAGGTCGGAGACGAAAAGAAGGAGAACGTCTTTTCATGCTTTCCTTGTTAAGTTCTTGTCGCTTGAAATGGAATAAATTGGTTTGATGACAATGAAGGAAGAACACGAAATAACTTGACTGCCAAAAGGACAGTACAACGTACATGTATATGCATGCTATGGCTTTTATTCTGCGATGGAAATCCGGAGTCGACCCAGTCGGATGACATCTGCTTATTAGCATTATTTCTATAAATTTTCATCTCCTATTTTAGTGTAGCATAAAATTAACGTTGAATTTGTCCATAACTTTTTGTGAGTGAACGCCATTTTAGTGTTTTCCGGCAACAAGTATATTTTTTTTTCTCCTTTTTTTTTTAGTTACTACGAGATATAGGTTGACATTACGTAGAAGGCGGGATCGAGGAAGTTGTCTCAAGTCTTTATTTTCAGTCTTGATGGATTTGTTTCTTTTTTTTGCGCTTTTCTAATTGAAGAAAATTTTGAAGAAGAAAGCAGCTCATTATTCATTTATCTTCTGAAGTAGGCGTGGTGCTTGCTTGCCCCCAATCAACAGGACGATTAATAAAAATAGATTACTGAATTGAAAAACATAATTTTGCACTAATTTAAGGGGGTCTTCTCATTGAAAACCCGTTTTTTGGACCCTTTTTAAAAAAATTCTTATTTGAAAACGCAAAGAATAATTGAAAACTTTTTTTATTTATTGTATTACAAAAGGTTCAAAGTAAATAAAAAAAATTTTTTTGCCTCGATACGTGGGCTGTTCAAAAAGTAATGAGACTTCAAAGTTGGTGGGGAAAAAAAAAGGTGCCGTCACGGCGGCCACGATTCCGGGTCTCCGGAGCGTCCGACATGGAAAAAAAAACGGGGTTATAATCAGTATAGATGTAATTCTCGGGTGAACCTCAAGCTTAATTTTGTGATTTTTTTTGACAAAATGGCGGCCATTCAAAAAAAAATTTCAATTTCGGGCTTTTTTTTTGTAGTTTAGTGTAAAAAAAAAATAGTAAAAAATTTTTTTAAATTATGGTCGAGATTCACCCGAGAATGGTGACAATTCTGCGTCGATTCCACTTTGTTTCATGAAAATCGGTTCAGTTGAACTGGAGATATCATGGCCGCCAGTTCGAAAAACGTGGTTTCGAGATAAACGCATTTAAAGTTTGAAGCAACGCAAAAATTACTCGTTTTAGCGCAGATCTTGCTCGACAAAGAAGGCTATATTCTCTAAACTATTTCGAATTTCAAAAAATCCTTTTAGGGGCATATTCACAACTACCCAAGCTATAAATAAATGCAAAAAAAAAAAAAGTCGAAAAAAAAGTTGCTCAATGAGAAGACCCCCTTAATGTGATCAGTGCTCGGACTTCTACCACTTTAGTGGTAGATCTACCACTTTTTTTTTAGCTTTCTACCACTTCTACCACGCTAGGTCCAAATCTACCTACTTTTTTTTAACTTATTTATGCATTTGTTTTATTTATTTAATGATCATTTTGAATAATTGAGAGCATAAAAAAAGTAGTTCAATGTTATGTGTTATTGAAAAATATGTTGGCAGCTTCCTATTGTCAATAATGTTGTCAAGAATGGCAGTATTGGCGCTTAATGACATCTAATAAATATTGACAAATTTTTTTATAATAAGAGAAACTACCTAAAAACTTGTAAGTTTATCAATTTTCTACATGATCATTTGTGATATATTAGGGGTATTTACAAAGGGGTCGGAAAGTAGGAAAGTCGGAAAATCGGAAAATTTTAAATGCTTAAAAAGTTGTGAAAAATACAAAAAATGTTTAAAAAGTTTTTAAGAAGTCGCAATTTTCCGATTTTCCGACTTTCCAACGTTTTTAACACGCCTTTGTGAATACCCCTATTGTATTACTATTTTAAACAATTTTAAATCTACCACTTTTTATATAAATCTACCAGTTTTTCTTTAAAAATCTACCACATTTAAAAATTTTCAAGTCCGAGCACTGAATGTGATAGATGCTGAAATTTTATTAATTTGATTGTATATGGGCATTTCCATTCATGTCGAACGGGACAATCGTACGCATTTAAACTATAGAAAAAAGTCAAAATATAACGGTTTTTCATTTTGACGAGTGGCTTAACTTATAGATCTTTATTAGCCCTATAATTGGTGCCAAGGTTGATTTTGGCCAGATTTCAGTTTTCAAAATAATTGTAGAAAAGCAAGGCATTCGCACGGGACAAAAACAGAAGTTTTTTTCGGGGACAACAATTCAAATGCCGATTTCAGCGAAACCTGAGGCAATATTTTGATGGGATAAATTTTAGAATGTGGGGCATAGATATCCCTTAAAACTGGCTTTGATTTTACTCAAATCCGATTTATACTTTCTTTTAAATTTAGTTTTAATCTCGGTCGCATGCGACATGTCGCACGGGACATTTTTTTCCAGATTGATATTTTTGCTTTTTTGTTGCTCTTTTTACGAAAATATACATAAATAACATGAGGAAAAATTTTTTTAAATTAAAAAAGAAAAATTCAATGTATTTATTGAGGTGTTTTATACCATTTAATACAATAATAAAAAAAAATTAAGTGGAAGTGTTATCAGGAATAACAGAAACAGTTTGACAGACTTTCCTTTTAATTACTGCTCCGACTCCATCGACGGCTCCCTTTCCATGTGAGCTTGCAAAAAAATTCCATTCTACTGAGGAACATCCTATTTGTTTAATAAAATCATTTAGGCTTGATAGCATAAATTTGTTTTTAAACATAAATAAAAAACAATAATATTTTTTTTTTTAATTTCATACTTACGATGTCGCACGGGACAAACTTTAAGTGTTGATTACGATCTCGAATCTTCTGATTTTGCTGCGATTTTTTAAATGTTTTAATTGTATACTAAGTCGCTGTTTGGAATCAAAATTTGGTGAGCCTACTTCAACTACTTTCGATGCTATGATAACAAGTGTTTTTTTTTCATGTCGCACGGGACATCGAAAAATGCAATAATGAAAATGAAAAATGTACCGTTATTTTCGATTGCATAGTTTCCTATGCATTCTTTTTTGATTCTTTGTACCCCTAGAAAGAATTATGAGGCCAAAAATCAATGCATAATGTCTCCATTTATGAAATTTTATCAAAACTAAACATGCAGTAAAATCTCTAATTAAGAAAATTTTCATTTGCTCGACTTTGCATTCGAATATCTCGAAATGGGTTATGAATAAAGGTAAAGTGTTTTTAAATTAGTTAAATATGATTGCTTCCTTATAAAAATATGGTAAAACAAAGTGGTTTCAAGAACTTTTAGTTTTTTTGTGCAGGTGGACCTTTCGGTGGAAATGCCCATATCATATTTATACATCTCGCACCCCGGCAACTAAAGAGACAAAACTCAAAATTTGCCTTTTTTTCAGAAAACGCGAAAAACAAAGTGCATCGCAGTGTCCATCAAATCAAGAAGAAATGCATTAAGGCTTGTTTTTCGGCCTTTTAAAATATGGAAAACGGAATGGAATTTTTCTTGCAAGTAGGCAATCGACTTAGGAACAAGATCGACAGAAATTCCTAAATTTTGAGTTGTGTCACTTTAGTAGTATTGGGTGCGATATTTCTCACCCCCTTTTCCTTTTCGATCTAATGAAAATCTTCTCAAATTTTATCGTTTTACATAAGATATGCTTCGTTAATTCATATTTTACTGCCAATGGTTTGTTTATGTATGTATGTATGTATGTCTAAATGTATGAATCACAAATTATTGGCAATGATTTCCCGCTAATGACGGCAAAATGTTCTTGTCTTAGCTAAGTAAACACATTTACTCTCAATTCACTACTTTATGGCTTCCGCCATTTGTTTACTGACCTTTTGAGATTTCCCACGATCTCCTTGTTGTGGGGGAGGATTATTTTCCAAGGATGGCTGCCAAAATACTTCAAACGAAAACATCCGATTCGGATATAATAGGCACAAGAACAAGACCAACACGATTTCGTGCACAAAGAGAGGGAGAGAGAGAGAGATGGAGAGAGAGAGAGAGATGGAGAGAGAAGGAAGGAACTAAACCGTAAGGACAATGGAGTGACAGAAAAGCCTCCTTTCAACTGCTTTCTAATCGATTAATTAAATTAGACTGGCTTGTAGCCAAGGATTTCAAAGGAGTTACGAGAGCTTTGCACGTGATTTTCTGCAGCAAATCAGCAATGTGACCATCAGTGCTGTAAATATTTACCTAAAGTACTTTTCTTTACTCCTTTGTTTTTTGTAGTCATGCTAGCGTATTACTCTTGTAACTCATCTACTTGCTAATATTTCTTCAACTATCACAAATTAAATTTTTTTTAGGCCTCCTGAACTAAGTGACAGTTAGGGATTTCAGTATAAATTCTGTGGATCCTTATTGCTATGTAAAGGTATTTCCCACTTTCGCCTGTATGGCTACCATAAATAAACGAAATTTTTGTACCAAAAAAAATCCTCTTTGGGATTCATTATACAAAATTTTGATGACAGACTACTTTTAAATAAATTTAAAAAAAACCTCCAACTACCTTCGCAAAATAAAAGGACTTTATTATTACACTTTGCTGCCAGTACTTGTGACCATAGGTTAATCGCTAATGTGCTTATGTGTGCAAATGGCGGGCAAGCGTTTACTTGAAATCTCTCTAAAGTTCTTTTCAGGGAGCGACAGTGCCCTCGTGAATGGAAACACCATCGCTTCCATGTGCTGTCTCAGCTACATATTGTTTACATGCGTACATACATACATCTAACTTAAATTACGTACGAGTACAGAAGCAGCTGCGAAGTCAATGATGCCGGCTTAGAGGATTTGCGGAACGAACATAAGGGATTGCAAGGATGTCGTTTGCAGTGTAACAAGTCCGTTCGCGGGAAAAGAAAGACACCCATAACCATGGCTTTCCTCGTAATTGCTTAAACCGTTTGGGTTAAAAAGAATTATACGGATTAAAAGGTACGTCAATAGAATTACTTTATCAGACAAATTAGAGACACTAAGATCAACCGATTCGGTTCCATGGTATGTATTAGGGATGGGAGATGATTGAAAAGGCATCAATTTCGATAATATCGATTTAAGACAGTAGCGATCCATGTACCTAGTTATTCAAAATCCAAAATATGTATATCGTTCTTGGATTTTGAAGTTTTAGTATCGATTTTAGTAATATTTAAATTATAAATATTAATCGATGTCCCGATTTTTTTCAGCCATCACTTATACGTACCTACTTATAAGGTACTACCTACAGGTTTGAAAGACCGGACTTAATTATCGGAAATTTAGTTAAAATGAGCTATAGCATAAAGGAGTTTATGGGTCCTGAACAACTGAATTTGCTGAAAAAACTTCTTTTATTTGAGCAACCGATCGATCAAACGTGCAGCTTTTTATACCAATTTTCTGTCAATTTCAATCTAACCATATTATAATGCAGGGGATTGCTTTGGATTTTAATCTGGAACACCTATGTTTGAAGGAAAATCAAATTTTAGAAATTACTCCTTTTTTATGAATGCTTAAATATATTCCCAGCCTACAAAGAGTCTGAACGGCCTCCTTTTCCGGATTGCAAATGCTACTAAAGCTCACCGAAGGGAGCTCTAAGTGAGCGTTTTTCGGGAGAAAAGAGCACGGAGCCTAATATGGAAAAAGTGTAAGTATTTTTTGGGATCTCAAAATTTATCTTTCATGATCAGAGCTGCCCAAAGTGGTAGCTTCAAGTGGGAATGAGCGTAAAAGAGAAAATCTTTTCACACGCATAGAAACTGTGAGCGAGAGATGAAAAAGGAAAAAATCTGTCGCAACCCTGCAGTAAATATCACTAGTGCTAGTCATTCTTGTACTAGTGACCATCTGTACCCGTGGTGTTGCCTTCTGCTATTGAAAGTTTCTATCAACGTATATGCGAGAGGAAATCAGATGCTGACACTAGTGCGCTACAGTATAAAGTATAAATTTACTGAGTGAAAACATAAATTTATGCGAAAAAAAGGGGGGAAATAAAACAGAGCGACACAGTTCTTGTTCATATTGTTCATATTTTTTCCATATTATCTTAAAATGACAGCTTAAATTAAGACTAAACAAGTCTTCAAATATTTGAAAATGCTCAAGAATCTCTGTTAAAGCAATTTCCCTCATCTAAAATGATTCAATTTGTGCAGCAGAAAAGTTGGTGGACTCTAAGCCCTGTGCGGTAGAATAGGTAGAATAACAATTGGGGAAAATTATAAGGTAGATCTACCGCATATGCGATAGAAGTGGCCACACTGGTTCCTATGCATGTGAAAAAAATTTTTTTAAGCTCATTCACACTTGAAGCTACCACTTTGAGCAGCTAATTTCATATCCATATCTCTGATTCTTTTGTCTCTGATGCACCACTGGTAACATAGGGGTAATTGAGTCCGCATTTACTGCAGGGTAATAAAGGAAATTTGTAGAGGCAATGTAAATTTTTCAAATCAGTGGAATGACGAACTTCGAAGAGGCTGGACGTGTGTCGCTCTGTTTTAAATGTTTGTTCCTTTTTCGTATAATTTTTGGTTTTCACTCAGTTAAAGAGCGTTAGGAGTTTAGTATGCTATAGACTTTCGGCGAGGCACGACCTATGTCGCTTGGTTTTTTCTTACTCTCTAGCATTTTAAATTTTATGTGTTTGTTGTACCACTACATTTACATGAAGTCTAATTGCGCCTGTAGTGGTGGGCAGCTCTGTTCATGATTGTTAGAATGATTCTTAAGAGTCTGTTTGAGCTCTCTTTCAGATATGATTTTTTTTTTAAATGACTCATTTGGTCTACCTAAATGCTTCTAGGCGGTGTTTTTGAGGCCTTGTCGAGAACCCTACTTCGAAGAGTTCCGTTAGGAGTCTTTTGACACTCTTTTTCGGAGCACTCCGTATATGGTTGGATAGGTTTTTACAAAACTTATGGAAGTCGACCCAGCAACACTGCAAAGAAGGAGATCGTAAAGAAAAATATTTCTCAGATCCCTGACGGCCTGAAGAAAACTACAAATACTTAGGGATTTGCTTCAAAACAAGTACTGGACCTTGTTTTATCTTCCGGAAAATGACGAAATTATCTCCTTTGAACAAGGATTTCGTCTAGGGGGTTCGGGATTCTATTTAAGCATCTCTGTGGCCATATGTACGCCATATTCATTGAAGTCATAAAGGGAGAAATTTACCTCGGCCTAAAACATTTCACCACACGACTGATTGGATGTTTTCGCTCTTGAACATTTCATTGAATTTCTGAAATAATCCACTTCTTAATTAACACATTTTAACTACCGCTGACTGCACTCACGGAATTCCATTTGAATATTGTACAAAAATTTAATAAAATCACAAAAATGTTTGCGTGTAACCATATAAAGTTTTGATCATACCAATATTCACGTTCGCCGATTTTTCCGCTTAATTCGAATTGATTATAATTTTTTTTTTTTGCCTTATCGTTCATTTTAGTGGAATTTCAGAATGATTTTCTTTTTTGCTTAAAAATGTTATGTTATTAAATTTTATGTGGGAATTTTTCCATCCATTTTTTCAATTAAATGCCCAAGGATAAACTAACCAAACGAGCCATAAATACCGTGCATACTATACCATATTTTATTTTGGAAAAGAAAAACAAAGCACAATTCTAAATCAATAAAGAATGAAAGGAACAAAATTTTTCAAATAAATAAATGTCATAAAACAACAAAAGGAAAGCAGTAAAAAAAAGAAAACGTTTCATGTTCTGCATTGTCCGAACCATAAGCAAACATTTCTGAAACATTTGGGCGGCTATGAAAAATGCTAACGTTTGTAAAGTTTTTATTCACAGCTTGGTTTGGCATATGCGGACCTGGGTCTTTGTTTTGGGGATATTTTTTGTTGTTATTTAATTTAGAAATTCGAAACTTGCATTTGACAAAAGATTTTCATGGAAAGCTTTTTTTTCTTTTTAATATTGAAATATCGAACTTTGCGTTGATTATGCTGAGATGATAAATTGTATGAAAAAGCAATCCGGTTACAATTTATTGCAAAAGTTGTCAGACTTTTAGGGCCAACAAATGCTTTATTATTATTATTATTATTATTATTTCTTGCATTGGTAGTGCGAGTATTTTATGGGTATTTAGACTCTCAAAGTTCATAGAATGTGAATTCCGAAATGGGGTTCGATGGCATAGATAGGCTTGAAGCATTTGGAACAAGAGAGATTTCAATAATGATTGTCTATATGAAGTAAATTTTGAGGAGCAGCCAAATGTTTATACCCGACAAGCTCCGTTTTAATGGTTCATATATTTCGTTTGTGTGGTTATGTGTAACACCCAGAGCTACATGAGATAGACCATAAAAATAGATGAGTAGACAACTACTTACACGAGATAGATCAAAGATCAGCGTCACCAGAGATTCAATTTATGTATCACCGTTCATGTCTCCGTATGTATTTCTGTCTATGCGTATATTACAGTTTCCACATGGTAAGAGATGAGCTTTCTTGGCCATATTTGCTGTACGTATTAGCAGAAACATGTGTAAGAAGTCCAGATCGGACCATTTGTAGGAGTGCTTCCATGCTTCTCGGAATCCGAATTCTTTGAGACATTTCAAGTATATTTGAGCCCCCGATTAAATTTCCGAAAAATTGAAGAAGTTTGCATGAAAAAAGGTCGGGTTTCATTAAGACATTAACCAGAAGTCGGCATATGAGCAGGCCTGTAGAGAGGGGGGGTGGAAAAGGGGGATTTTCCCCGGTCCCGGGCTTTTTGAAGGGACCCACAATTGACATGGGAAATTGGTTTTTTTGGTCGCACATTTCTGTGAGGACTCCGGAAAAAATCCCCCTTGGGGCCTGTTTTAAAAAAAATATTCAGTCGTGCCATATAGGTTCTTGTTCGTCTATGTCGGGTATTGTTTTATCAGGTTCTCTTGACTATAAAACCCTTACTTGTTTTAAATGCCTATAAAAATAATCTCAATATCGTAGATATTGGGGCATTCCATGTGAAAACGACAACTTTTTTTTTTATGTCCCCGAATCTTTCCAATCTTTTTGTATAGTACCTCTATACGCCAAATAATTAGCTTCGAAAAGTAATGGGTGTTCTAGATACAGGGTGCTGAAGTTTGCAAAATTTTGATCGAAGTTAGTGACACTTAAATGCTCATAAAGTCGGCAAATTTCATTAGAGTTTTTTGAACATGGGCAATTTGTAACTGCATTTTTATTTTATGTTAAAAATTAAATCTGGCAATATATCAATGACTGTTTTAATTTTTTCATCATCCTGGTTTTATTACCTGTAAAATCATGTATAAAAATGTATGGGTCGACAAGGATTTAGAGAGAAAACTTAAAAAATGCTAGCGAACCTCACGTTTTTCATATGAAAAAATTACCGCTCTATTTTCGGTATGCCCGACGTATGCGTAACGTATGCCATACGAAAACAAAGCGTTGATTTTTTCATGGGTGTTGAACTTCGACCCGATTCTTATATTCAGGGCAGCAAAAAATTTTTAAACTGAGCCCTTAAAGTATACACGTCAATATTTGCGAAAAAATAAAATGAATTTATGAACACAATTAAATTCCAGATTTTACATGATCCGCACAATTCCACATAACTAGGGCTCGGATTTTGTTGACTTTTAAAAATGTAAGGCATACTTTATGGCTCCAAAATTTTTCTTAACAACATTTTGCGAATCAGTTTGGCGAAATCGAACTTCAAACAGCTTTTCTAACTTCAAAAAAATGCATATTGAAGTTAAAAATCGATTTGAATCTTAGCTTTATGTGAGTTGAACAAAATTTTTACTCCCGAAAGTATGCATCAAATTTAAAAAAGTCAACAAAATCCGAGCCCTGCACATAACCCTTCTGACGGTGCGTAAAAATAATCGAGAATTCAAGAAATAAAGGAGGTTCAGCATTGGAAATAGTTCGATATATTTGGCTTGCATATTTTTTGGGGCTCAATTGAAATATTTGTGTCTGTCCTGTTTATAATAAATCATAAGAATTTAGTCGAAAATATTTAGAAAATCGCGTTCTCGAGGGTTTCTCTTTTCAGTTAAAGGATAAAAAGATTGAAATGATTTTGCGGGAAATTTTGTATCAGCAATATTTTTTATAGATTTTTTTTATTCCCTCTTAGAACTTTTACAACATTGCAATTCCATTAAAATTTCCTCTTTTGAGTTTATCACTTTTTATTTTACTGTTATGTTTACTGGTTTTACTGTCTTTTGTCATCTCGTTTTCCACATAACAATAAATGTTTGCAAAATTCTGGCTATATCATGAATTTACGCATTTTAAGCTTCTGAGAATAAAAAAAAATAAAGCTCTTTGGTTTCAGCAACGATTTTAACAGACGACAGAGCATTTTTATGAGTCCTGAAATCCTTACGAATTTAAATCTAATTTGGTCGAAAACATGACAAGTGTCAGTGTATTAATGTTGTCAGTTGTGAATCGTTAATAGTGCCTCAAGTTTGTACTTGGTTCTCTTTCAGTTTAGACGAAATTCACATAAATATTTTAAGAAAAACTATTTTTTTTATCACCCCATTCCCCTTATAGCAACTGAAAGGCCATTGTGAATATCCCTGACATCTATTTCGGAGTATTCTCTTAAGCTCTGTGGGAATGTCCCACAAATTTATCGTCTTCTATGAACACAAATCCGTTAATTGCTTTAATGTGAATGGGAAGCCTCTTTATGGCCGGTAAATTGCAAAGCAACATTAAAACCTTATCTGCCATCAATCCCAAGCACAGACAGAAAAATTAAGGACATCAAACGTTTTAGTGCCTTCATTCTCTGTGTGAATTCAGGATTCAAGACGGCTTTGCGAACTCGTATAAAATGAGTCTTCATTCTTTGGGGGATTAGCTTAATTGTAGATGATTTTGTGACAGAATCAGAAGATGATATTGTGATATAACGAGACTTACCAGTGTTGAGAAAACTTGCAATGATGAAGTTGATTGTTTATCTGAAAAGCAAGAAAATAAATAGATAAATGAAAATAGATTAATAAAGGATTTTACTTGTATAAAATGGTAATTGTTTAGAATTGTTTGCTTTTGGTTATAATATCCGTTTGCAGACCAGAGACTGGAGTGGAACGAGAGAGAAAAAAATAAATATTTAAATTTCTAACAAGTCCACGAAGGATTTGCTGACGATTTGCATGTCCTCCAAGCACATTCAAAATGTGGATTTTAATTCTTCACTTGTTGATAGTGCGCCTGACCCTTGTATGATAAACAGAGCCACGTTCCCCACTTATGCATTCAATATTATATGCTGAGGTCAACAAAACAAAAAAAAAAGGACGAAAAAATAAGAAGAAAAAACAAAGCAAATAAAGGGAATGCCACAATTCAACGGCAGCAACGATACTAAGTGAAACGGGATGAAAAAGCTAGCTAGAAAAAATAGCTTTAACCCCTTAAGCTCAAGTACTCCACACGCAAATAGACACGTACGTTCGTAAACAAGAACGTGAAGCGATGCAACTATAGAAAGCGGATGCAGCTGCACGCTGCAGCTCCTGTGGTCGTCGTGGTCTTTCCGTTCAGCTCGAGGCCGTGCCCCGTCGCATTGTTAGAGACTCGAATGTGTTTTTGAATTGTTCGTTGTTGGATGTCCTGTGGAATTGGTTCGCCCGGCCCCCCCGTGGGTTCGGCCAAATCTCTTCACTCTTCAGAGCAAATTTCAGCTCTAAATGTTATTTGTTGTTAACTATTGTTTTGCTTGTGTATGTTTGCTTTTTATTATACGCTTTGCTTTGGAAAACACGCTTCTGATCGGTTTCAATGGAACCATGGAGCGCTCTTAACAATGCACGCACGCATGCCTGCTATCACTCAACAAGATGTTCTATTTCGAGGTTCGTATTATTTTTCCTTTTGATTGCCTTATCAAATTTTAACTAGAAAATTTATTTACTTGCTCGTGATTGCTTTTTGTGAAAACAAGATGAGGTAAAGGGATCGGATGTCCTTGTCAAAGGGAGTCTTTGTCGATTGCGTACATGAAGTTAGCACAAGCACATGTTGAAGCGTGGAATTTAAGATATAAAATCTATAGATTGTATGTTAAATTTCAAGTAAATGTGACCAAAAAGACAGGATATTTGAGACGGTACCAGCGTTGCCAGATTTCCTGCTTTCTGAAAAAAAAACAATTTTTATCTATTTTTAAGTGTCTTGCGTACGTTTTATGCCACATTGAATCTCTCAATTTTGGGCACGGTTTATATAAAAAAAAAGCCATGATGTGATTATTTGTGGTATTTATTGAAGTAAAGAAGAAGAGGATTTCTGGAGAAAGCCTGAATTTTTTCGATAAACTTTAAAAAACTCCCGCTTTCCAAGAAAATTCCTCTGGCAACCCAGGTCAAAGGACATCTAGAGACTGTGTTACTTCGAAAAAGAAAAAGTGAACAGAAAAATCTCTACCGTGTGAAAGGTTCCTACTTCACCTACTCACTTATATCACGACCATCCATGTTCATGAGCGCAACAAATGAATTCTCGATGAAAACTAAGGACTTTCGAATGTCACACAAGGGATAAGAACAAGACTGTAACAATAATCCCTATAAATTCAAGTGACGCGGCATTTTTGCTCACAGCGTAGTCTTAAATCTGATCTTAACTAGGAACAAAATGTTAGCATTTTCATATTCGACTATATTTTTGGTGATTTAAAACCTGAGCTCAATATTAACCCATTTTCTAAATCTAATCAATTTTTTATTAGAAAATTTAACTTTTTTTAAATGCATTTTTTTTTTTTCTTCTATTCAATAGCGGAAACATTGCTAAAGATACCAAAACAATTTTCCTTAGGGTTAACGAGATACAGCTATGTCAAAAAATCGAAAAAGTGGCCAAAATTGTTTCTGGGATCAGCAATTTCAGTACGCAATATCTCAAAAAATGGCCTCTCAAACTTGGGGATAACAACTAGCCCCATTGGAATCAGTGTCCTCGAATTAGGTTTACCCACTAGGACTGGCCGTTGCTGAGATTTCCGGAAGCACAGTGTTATTATTTGGGGTAAAAATGGTCATAATCTATTCCAAAAGCCTTATTTTGACATCTCATAGAACAAGAATCCTTGCACCGAAAGAGATAGATTTATTTTTTTTTGAATTAAATGGAAGACCAATCGACCAGCAGTAATGGGTTATATCTGTGGTTTACCGGCAAAACGACTTAATTCCACTCTTCTGTTTTACGAGAAAAATTGATTTTAAATATGTATGCAAATGCTTAGGCCAGGACAATTAAATAAGCGAAATCTGTATCATTTAACCAGGCACAGATAAGGTACCGTATATGTCTTTTAATGTTTTAAAATCATTTCGCTAATTGACGCAGTACACCGAGAGAAAAAGGTAGTTATATTAACTGAAAAAGCAGGTTAAAATAACCGAGTTCACCGTTAATTGTTAACTTATGTGTAGTAGCGGTCAATTCAACAGTACAAACACAGTCAATAAGGATACAACTACCTGATGGTTGATATAACTGTCTCGAGGTTAAATCAACTGTCACCAGCGACTGGGAAAAAATATTTTATTTTTCTTTGACTTTTTTTTATCTTCTTTTATTAATATTTTTTTATTTTTTATTAAATTATTATATTTTTTTCTTTATTTTATTTGTTTCTATTTAAATCTTTTTCTCTTTCATCTCTTTAAATTTTCTCGCCTCGGCCGAGCCTTGAACCGCTGACCTCCACTTCGCTGGGCGAACGTCTTAACCATTACGCTAAACGAACGAATTTAATTTGTTGGTCAAAATGCTCACTTGAGCTTATGGCTTGCTCAAGTTTTGGGGAACGTGCTTAAGGAATTGTTTCACTCCCAAAATTTTTTGCTTGAAAATGAACCATTAAAAAAAAATTAAATTAAATAAAACCTTAAAAATTTAGGAGAAAACTTTTGTCTTCTAAAACAACTACACTCTGAACAAACAAAAAAAACTGTAATTAAAAAAAAAAATTCAGAAAAATTCCCGCCGCCAGCAGGGATAAAACCCCGAAGCTCACGACTGTCGAGTCACAGTTTAAAGCACTGAGCTATCGCAACCTCCGGAGACGGTTGATCAGAATGCGAACGTCTAAGTGAACGAAAACGAATTTGAACATAAAAAGTAACTGTTTTTCAACTGTTCATTTGACTGCCTTTTTCAGTGCATTTAATCGCGGAATACAGTTTATTTGACCACTCTTACTTTAACTGTTCTAAGTAGTTGATTTAACTGTTGTTATTTCTCTCGGTGTACCGATAGTTATCTTTCCATAAAAATGGACACAAAAGTCATTTTTCCCGGGAAATGTGGATTTAAATAGTTTTGCAACGAACTGTCAGGACAAAAGGATTCCTGATTTGCATTCTTTTTTTATTTTTAAATGAAAGTATACTAGTTAAATAGCAAATTTCCGTTATAAAGGCATTTTTGTGGCTTTAAAAAAAATGTGTGGTATGTAAGTCGTTTTGCCAGTTGACAGATTTACAGTTATACAAATTTTTCAGAATTTCTCCTTTTAGATAAAAGTCGACTTAAAAGTGGTATTTGTCCGATTTAGCTTCAAGAGTGCCAGATAACGAAGTGGAAAATGCAAGAAAAAAGGACATGCTAATTGAGTTAATTCGCTAGCAGTTAATTTTTTTTTTTTATTAAAATTCCCCATTACCTTTTGTGATTTAAAATTCATTAAAATAATTCCGACAACATGCCAGGACAGCAAAAACCCATTCAAAGTGAAATAATTTACAGGACACAGCAAGGCGTTACGACCATATATCCGGTTGCGGTATCCTCTAACCAGCCGCGAGAGAGAGAGAGAGAACTTTTTGTTATATCGCTCAAGCAGCGAAGGAAGCTCCTGACAGCAGCTCAAGTGCACATATATGTACATACGTACAAGCAGATTTAAGTAATGAAATGAAAAAAAAATATAAAAAAAATTTATGCGTGAAAAGAATACAACTTTTTCCTTTCTTCAACGAAAAAAAAAAGGAAATGAATTCGTTTTTCCCCTCTATCAAATTAAACGTTTAACTGGCTGTCACTCTTTTTTATTTTCATTCGAAACTCTGGTGACACATGTGCTTTATGTCATAATGTCAGTAAAATATTGACATACCGTATGTTTGGATCCTGAAAAAAATATACAAAAAGAGAGGGAAGAGAGGGAGAGAGAGAGGGAGAGAGAGAGAGAGAGGAGAGAAAAATCAAATTCCAATCTACAGAGTGTGGTCGCAGCAACTGCCGGAGAATCTGCTGACGCAAAAAGTGCACTAATGGTTCTTTTTGCAAATTAAAGTGCTTTGCGGTAATGACAGACAGACATACATACGTATCGATGCGATACGATTTCGGTTAATTGCTTTATCGGACGACCAATGTCTATGGAGCACTAATTGATAGTTTCTACGAAAGGCCATCGGAGCATGCAAATGATTTGAGAATTTGAGGGGCAGGCAGCGCTCACACCTTTATGGCAACATTCAAGTGCTCTCATTTTATACGTACATAAAACTTTCATGAGCTTTTAATAATTATCATTAATTGGTTTTTTTTTTTTGCATAATGCCCCCATGAAATTTCATATAATTTATTTAATATGCATTGAAAAAAGTAGAAGAATAAAGGATACTCTTTTGGGGTATTTTTTTGATAAGATGGTGTCTCACTATACATACACATGGATTATTGCCATCATAAATGTTGCACTGTTCCATTAAGGGATTATTCTGATGTAATCATTATAGAAAAAATATATATTTTTTTTTTACATATTTCGATAATGAAAACTTTTGAGAATGTTTTGTGAAAAAAATCAAACCGAAATTCCAAGTAATAAAAAAGTTACAGCTCATAATCGTCGACGCGCCCCCTAAGCGACTTGTTCTACTCTTAAAGCTTTAACGCGTTTTTCTCTAAGCATCATTTTCTAGATCGGTCAACATGCTACAGACCAAACTATCCATCCGATTACTTTGAAACTTTAGTATATTCTTCTACTTATTAGTATTTCTCGCAGGTACCAGAAATGCTTTTTTCGAATTTAATTTCTTAATTTTTACGATTTTTTATACAAAATTCAAGATTTTTAACACCTCTTCTTAGCAGTTTGTCACTATTTTCTTTTCAATGAAAATTAATAATTCTAGTACGGACGACAACGACAGACGTACTGTACAACAACCGAATCGATTTTTTAATTTTAGACAACACCCAGCCAACCATTGGAGTCCGCACGGTGCACCTTTAGGCCTCCCAATGCGGTGAGTTTACACTCCTAAGGAGCCTCCTAAAAGGATCCTAAATGAGCGTGTTTGCGGGAGAAAAGGGCCTTTTCAAAACATATGAAAAAGTGTGCCCTGCGGACTCCTAAAAGGAGCGTTTTCGGCGTCCGAAAATGCTCCCTCAGATAACCGCAAAGATTTCGTGCGGACTCCTCTATAAGCCTACAATTTAAAAAAAAAGGACACCTAAATTAATCCAAAGATAACCCAGGAGGAGTGTTTTAAGATTGCTTGATTTCCTGTACATTGAAAAATAATAAAAAAAACAACCATTTTCCTTATTAAAATTTTCTAAGGCATTCCAAAAAAATATTTCTTATTATTTTTATCAACTACTTTTACTTAGGACATTGTAAAATGTTAGTTTCTAAAAGTTACCCAAAAAGATTTTCTCCCCTAAATCTCTATTCCATTTAATAAAGGGAAATTCCCGTAAAGATACATCACCATAAAATGCATAAAGTTGCAAACCATAAAGAATAAAAAAAAACCATGCCAATGAAATTTTAAAGCATGACTCTCTGAACGCTCCGTGACGGTGCTCTTGAGGAGCCCATTGCCGGAGCACTCCGAAAACGCTCCTTCAAGGTGTTTAGGTGGGAGTCCTTTAAAACTCCTGTTTCGGAGCGCTCCGCTCCGTGTTGATCAACGACCTATTTTTTTTTTCAATGACTACTTCGACTAAAATAAATTTATATTTGCAATATAAAAATATAAAAAATTTATGCAGTTTAAAATAAAAACATATAAAAAATTAAAATGATTGAACTTAATTTCATGCATTTACATCAGAATAATTTTTTAAGGGCCATTATTACCAAGCATATTTAAAAATTTTTTAAACTAAAAATCCGCTTTTGGTTTTTACCAGCAGCAATTTGGAGTACGAAACAATCGTTAGAATGGCTCCTTATAGAAACCGTTTTCAAAAATAACGACCTAATCAGCTGTCAAATGTACTTACAGTCCTGAAAGTAGACGGTGCTGCCGTAAATTTCGATGCTTAAAAAATTGCGATATTAAAAATGGAATTTATTTTTAAAAAATTTTAATTTTAATTTAAAAAAATTTTTAAATATGCTTGGTAATATTGGCCCTAAGACAACCTCCAGTTTAGAGTATATTCTGAACGGCATTCGCTTCTAATGAAGCTCTTCAGGGCGAGCTTAATCAATCAGTCTTATGCTGAGAACCTACCAACTAGTCGACGAACCCTCATTTAGAACTTCAAAAACTTTTCGAAGATTGCATATCACAATTTTTTCTTGACTTTCTTTCTCTCCACACCCCCAAAGGCAGCAAAATCCATAAGATTTCAAATGAAATTATTTTGAAAATTCTTCTACAAATTCTCTGATGTCAACAATTTTCATGAAAAAAAAAACAATTTTTTTCCCATCTGAAAATAAACTTTTTTTCATTCGTGACAAAAAAGGTCTTAAGACCAAGGCTTCTTAAGATCCTCCGACCTTGCTTGTCCATCGACCGCATTTCCACACATATTTTGAGAAGCTATAAACATTTCAAAGAACTAGAATACGATATCATATGGAGAGGAATGCTGGAGTAGGCACTTGATTTAAGGCTAAAAAGTAAAAAAAAAATTCAAAAAAAATTCAAAAAAAGTTCAAAAAATATATTAAAAAACTCAAAAAAAAATATTAAAAAAATAGAAAAAACTCAAAAGATACTCGTGTGTACAAATATGAATATCCTTGGAAAAAATACCTTTAGCACACCTTACAGCTCATTTTTTTTTTCTTTACGTCTCTTTCCTTTTGTTCATTCATTTTACATTTATTTATTTATTTTTTTAACATTTTTTTTTGCTTTTTTGTAAGCCTGTTTTATTTTTTTTTTCTCTGTCCTTCAGGCGCTGCATCATCACTCATAATTTATGAAGCTGTATGGGTACTGTGTAGCTTCATTTGAATCTTTGACTTCTAGCATTCCTAATGACGCATGATTGCGAGCGCACATGTTTGGGAACTTTTGCGTTGTTCGGAGTCAGAGGAAATTAATACTTTTATGAGCACTTTTTGTGGGGGATGGGTAGTGGAAATAATCATCGCACATTTATCCATTTTCAAGGACTCAATTCAACTTAAAACAAAAACAAAAAACAATAAAAATAATAATAAAATGAGAAGCGATTTCCAATTACATATGGCGTTGTATTGCTTACTGAAAATATTTGATAAGGGGCTCTTTCCTATTGATGTCCTACTCGAGTACTCAGTCTCGTCTTCTTTTTGATGTTCTGTCATATTTTTTCTCACATTTTTCCCATAAACCACGAGAATATATGAGAAAAAAGAGCCCTACTCGGAAAGGAATTTAAACAAATAGATTCAGAAGGATATCTTTGCCTTTAAGAAAAATTAAAACTTTTATTTCAAATTTTAAAAACTTGTTAGACAAATTGCCTTTGTTATAATTTGCACTTTCCTTAAGTTTATTTCAATTGAAGTCATCTTTGCCTATCAAAATGGATCTATCAAAATGAACACTGATTGTGCCCTTCCTTTTTGAGTTCGTGAGACAATTTATGAAATCCTTAGAAGCAACGCAGCGTCTTTTAGTAATTTTTTCACTTTAGGAAAATTTTGAAAGAGATTTAAAACGAAAGTTCCGGAAAAATTCTTCACATGAGTAAACTCAAGTCGTTAAAGGACCTTTTACCGTAATGAAAAAATATGTGAAGAGATCCTTTTTGCAATCAACTAATCGACTGTAAAATCTATTGGAGCTTAGTCGATTAAATATGGGTATTCATTAAAAATGATAACCAAATTCTTCAAAGCTACATTTATATCGGAAAAGCCTTAAGGAAATAAATCCTTTAGCTGAATGGGATGAGAAATCCTAAACATGCCGAAACGTTCAAAATAAAATTTGTTTAAATGTTTTCTCCCTCAAAGTTAGAAAGAATGAAAAAAAATGCTTCGTTCAAATGCTAAAATGATCCCAAAAGTTGACCGTGATTCAAAGAATTTAGTGGGAAAAATTTGAAAATCAACATGCCGAGGGTTATTCGACATCACTCGATGGCGTATTTAAGCTTTTGATAATTGTTCGTGAAAGGTTTTCGGTTGGAATACTAATTAAGAGTTTTGCTTTCAGTTGCTCAAATACGAAAATGCGCAACGACAAACAATTGAGCAATAAAGAGTTTGAAATTAAATGTTTGTTTTTAATGCTCGACCAGCAAAAAGCAGTGTTTCCTAAACTTGTGGTCTTCAGTTGAAGTGCTTTTTTTTTCTATCGATATTGGAGAAAAGTTAGCGAAATCTAAAGAACAAACATCGATATTTCGAGTGACCGTGACCAACGTTCTGACATAATAACCACGGAAGGACGCTGGAATCATCGAGAGCGTAATCACACAAAATGACTCTCAAATGAGAAGCAAGGTTGAGAGCCAAAAATTAGTTCAGTTGTACAGAAAACGTGAAGCGAGTCGGAGCTGCGACGGATGAAACTAAATAAGAAATTGAAACATTCGAACTTGGTACACTTCAAAGTTAAGCGAATTTGGTTATTCCAAGAAATATTTGTTTAATAATATTCAATAATTTTTATTCATACCCATTCGCCTCTACTCCATGTTCGGAACCACTAATGCCTGTGAGACGGCATTTTCGAGCATGGTTTTCATCAAAAACAAATACCGCAATACACTGTCATAAATATAACACAGCTCGTGCCCAACCACACTGCCCACAAGCTCTAGCCTTCAATCCCATTGAGCATTTGTGGGAAGAATTGGTGAAAAAGTTAAATAAACACGCGATAGCGAGCAAAGTCAAGCTGAAAAAGGTTATCATATAGGCAATGAAAATTTCAAATTTAAGCCTGCAAGTATGCAACGTGCTTTTGTTATAATGTTTGCGAACAGATAATGAGACATAGCATTGGAAATAAAAGAGTAAAATCCTAAAAATGACAGATTACCAAGGAATTCGTATTCTATGAAATAGCATCATTACTTTAAACTCACACACAGCGTCTGTGTTAACGAGAGAACTCAATCAGTTTGGCAGCGGCAATGAATAAGCACACATACATGTGAAGAATGAGAGAAATTGTGGTAGTGGTCGTGCTGACAAGCATTGCTTTAAACCTTAATCATATAAAAATTTTAAATTACGAAGCCTCCTTTTTGTGACGCCCAATTTTGCTCATAAAAATTGCTGTTAAAGACGCATAAATAGCCTCTAAAGTTAGTATATTTTGTAGTTTATGTAAGTGAGAACAAAAAGTTGATAGTTTTCCACTGACTAGTACCTAAAATTCTTGAAAAACATTGCTAATAAAGATGCTATCACCAAAAATTTCAAAAAGCGCGGCTTTTGAGGAAAATCCACTTAGCGCAACCTGTAAACCTTTTATGAAAAATCTGAAAAAATTCTCACAAATATTTCGACCCATAAGCTTTCGAAATTACTATGTTCCAATAAAACATTTTTTTGTACATATTAAAAACAATTGTTTAATTTTTGCATAAGAGTTTCTCGCTGTGTAATGGGCACGCACACAAACACGATTAGTAAGTGTAGCGGTGGCCGGCACTGAACATAATCGATCTTAGACTAAACTACATTGGGATACACTGACTCAAAACATTAAAAGAAGGCCATAAATTTCTGAAACTGTGGGTAAATGGGATGCAACGAAATATATTTTCGAAAGTTCAACAAACGAATCGGAATCTTACGAATTTGGTTTCTGTTGCTTTGCGTGTTTAAAAATATGCTCAATTATCACAAGAAAGAAAATTCTTAGCACTGAAATAGTTATGCTCCGAAAATTTTGTACAATGGGATTCATTCAGTTTTATAAATTTTACAAAATAGAAAAATTTTCAAAATGAGGCATGCATTTTTTTGTATGAAAACTTTTATCGAAATGTAACAAATTTTCCCAATGTTTTCAGGTTCGAAATTCGTGATAACCTCTTGCGTAGAGCTGATTAAGGTAGCCAAGCAGGTTCGGTCAAGGATAATAAATCGAAAAAAAAAAAAAAAAAAAAAAAATTAAACAGATAATAAAAAATTTATAAATGCTTAAGCCTATTAAGATTAGTATCCAAAACACGAGATATTAACGCTCGCTCAAAGTGTGAGAATTTACAATGGGAAAATTTTCCAAGGGCAATTTACAAAGCTGAATGAATCCCCCTAATGCCTTAAAAGAATTCCATAGCTTAATGGAACGGAATGTTATGCAAAATGTATTTAAGTTAGAGAAGATATTCGAATTTTCGGCCGTAGACCAGGAGCTCGTAATAATTTAAATTGCATGAACTGAAAAGTTAACAAATATACCTTTTGAAAATACATTTTTTTTTACATTTGTAGCAACGACAAGACAACGGAACGATGTCCATAAATATGAAAATGCCAAATTTTTAGAAATGAACATTTCAATGCCAGCTGCCAGTTCATTTAGAGCTTAACTGAAAGAAGAGCCGCGTTCAATCGAAAATATTTAATGCATTCCAGGTGGAAAAATCTAATTTAGCGAATCGAATAAATTTTTTCATCAGTGTTATTAAGGTGACCATGTTTTGTCATGCAACCTAAGTGACACAAACCTTATCTTAAGGGGCCCACAAACACCACAAGCATTTTTTTAAAAATTTTCATACATTTTTGTTGTTGTTCCAATCGATACATGGATTTGTTGAAGCATTTTTGGGCAGCTTTACGGGGACAAAAATGTATTCTTTACAACAAGTCGTTCGTTATAATAAGGGTTGTTATATAGACCGTAAATGAGACCACGATTCGATATAACGAAAAAATATGAGGGGTCTTCTCTTAAACGTGAAAAGATCGAAAAAGCGAAAAAATTTAAAAATTTTCATACAAAACTTCGTCTATTAATTTCTAAGCCTTCTCGATTTACGAGTTTTCGAAGTATTCGAGGAAAATACAAGTTTAAGCCCAAAATCCAATATTGCGAGAGCCCGATGCGAGAGTGCGCGACGTCACGAAAATGTTTTGCGTGACGCATTTCAATCTCCAATGAGAGAATTGCGTCATGCAGATGATAGCATAATTGCGCTTCTAGTAATGCAATATTTGAACCAAGTACCAATCTAACGAGTACCGAGTACTCATAAAACTTGAGTTTAAATTTTTATTCAAAATTTTCAAAATGAACCAAAGCCCGCGAAATATTTTAAAAGCTCTTTTTCACGGAATAATGAACGGTTTTTGTTTTATTAGTTTAATCGAGTACCCAATAGCGAGGACTCAAAAAATAGCTACATCATTAACCTGTCAAATTGCCTCGCAACGATAAATATTCAATTTTTCAAAATTTTCTCGCTACGAGGTCTCGCAGTGCGATACATTGGAGCTTGAACCATATGATTGAATATATTGAAACTTGTGTGCGTCTCGTTTCGCGCTCTCGCATCGGGCTCTCGCAATGTTGGATTTTGGGCTTTAAGGGAAGACCCCAATTTTTTTTTTTTTTTTTTTTTTTTTTTTGGCATAAACGAACAACGAATCTCAGGATTGTCTGATCTTGGTGACAGATGAAATTTGAAAATTGTTTTGGGCTGTGGTTTTTATTTAGAAGAATTTGTTGTAATTTATGTGAAACGGTTTTAAGCCAGTGAATTGAATTCATTCGATCCAGGAAAACTTTACAGGTTCATTGTTATTAAGTTTCACTGTACATATTATGCGGCGTTGAATAGGTATGCGTCCGCCTGATATCGCAGAACTTTCAAATCATTACGAACTTAACTTTCAAATTATTATGCTGTTCTTTGGCATGCCATTTTCGGCTGGGATCGTCCTTGCGATGGAGCATTTGTTGGCCTTATTATTTTTGTTTCATTTATGAGTAAAAAACTCGCTTCGCTGTATGAAGCGAAACGAAGCAAGACGAAAAGGCGAACCGGCTGGCATTTTGTGAGCCTAACAAGACAGAAACTTTGTAGAAACTTCTTGACATTTTGTGCGATTACGAAATGATTGTCGGAAAGCGGGAAAGCTTAAATGTACAAAAGGAAAAAGAAACGAAAAAGTAAAAGTAAAAGTTGTTTTATATATCAGTCCAATAACGAGAACAATAAATTTGAGTACTTGTTAGATGGGGCAATAACTGGAATTAAGGTAGCGTCCATTTCAAATGAGCAGTTCTCGTTGGAATTAAACGACTTACCATGATGGCAGCTCTCAGATGCCTTGTCTCGACTTGTTTCCTTTTGCCATTGTGGATACCTATTTTTACAGTAAATTGCGTCTGTGCTTTGTTTACAGCAATGGGATGCAGAGCAAGAACAGAAACGTTTAATGGAATACTCGTTGAGGGTTCACATTGCTGCCAGTTTTGCTTGTCTTGACATGATTCGTTGAAAAAAAAAAATTTTTTTTTCTTCCATAACGAATATTTGTATGACATATTCCTTGAAGCTATAGGTAAAAAGTTGTTGTTCAAACATACATACAAACGTGTGCGTCAACATTTTAAACCGTTTGGCCCAGTTCAACTTTTCTCATAAGTAGACAGTGGTGGCGAAGTATAACCCTAAAGAGCTAGGAATAGTTTTCTAACCCCTTTATGGTGAAGAAAATTATGTGCTGCATATGGTCGAGTCTCCATAAGATTGCTAAATCAATTAAGTCCAAATTGAATACGAAAGTTTATTGGTGAAATGGACCCACGTTTACAAGTTTTTCAAAATTAATTGGAGAGAAATGCTTTTATCACAAGGACGATTCAATAATTTTAGGGGCACATATGAAAGAAGTTGTGCATTTGACTAGGCCAACCTATCGACACATATTTCAACGTGATCCATCCAAATCTGCGGACTCTTTAGCTCGTATACTTAAAGGCTTAATCCGGGTTATGATGATGGGGGGATAATTTTTTCAGTTCAAGATTAAAAAGCTTATGGCTCGATTTTCAAAGGAGGGCAGGAGTATGAACCCCCTTGGGTTTACTCCGGAATTTTTCTGTTCATTGACAAGGTTTGTATAAAAAAAAAAAACAAACAAAAAAATCAAACAGAAGAAACATTAATGACACTGTGATAGTTTTTTTCAAAATTTTATAAAGACAAGACTGAACTTAACGTTTTCCCCCTATTTCGGGTACGAGGAATGGAACTGTATCATTAGTTTTTGAGTTATCGCAGTGCAGGGTGCCGCATTATACCCATTTAAAACTCAAAAATCATCAACTATTTTTTTATTTTTTTTTTATATGAAAAATCCCTGAAGTATGCTTCGAAATATTTAAAATACAAACAAAAAATTGTATGAATTTTGAGTTTTAATCCGTTATAGCTCCCTAATTCGGCATTATATCATAACGGTGTTTTCGGAAGAATTACTTGTCATATCTCAGAGTAAATTCTGGTGTTAGTTTAGAACACCAAACATCAACTCATACATAGATATGGGACAAAAACTGATCAAACAAACTTTTAACAAAATTTTTGCATTAAGGCGTACCGATAACTCAAAAAACTAATGATGCAGTTCGGTTCCTCGTGCCTGAAATAAGGAGAAACCTATAAATTAGATCTTGTGTTTTTTTGTCGACTATCACAGTTTGATCTGTTTAAAGTAAGTATCGACGTATGAGCAACGTCATTCGCATAGAGTTTGTTTGGAAGTAGCATTACGTATACGTCATGCTTAAATCGTTTGATACAATTCTTCCATTTGCGCTGGTGTTTTCATTGATTATGATTCTCAAGACTAGGGAAAACACATTTCATCCGGAAGAGGATAGAATCTTCAAATTGAAAATGATAGACAAATATTGAAATGGTCCAACCACCGACACGATTATAAAAGAATTTTGCTAACTTAATGTATTTTTCTTGTTTGCTCATCTAATAAATCAATCTGCAGGAAGCCTGATTATCGTCGTTTGACTTCTGGCTAAAAGGATTTTGAAAGCTAAAGGAAAAAGACTTTTGCCAGAATGCAAAAGATAAAAGATTTCCAGCAATCGCCAAAGCTTGAAGGTTAGACTTTTACACGACACAAATGTTGTAAAGCATTCCTTGACATAACGACAAGTAATTAAGAAGAAAACATTTTTCATTCGACAAAAGTTCAATAAAAACCCGATCAGAACAAATCGACAAAATCGATGGCGACGGCATAAGCGACGAAATGACAAGCCATGACACTTTCGATGGCAATAATGTTCTCAGAATTTCAATCGGCTTAAGATGCAAAGAAATGAAAACTGTAAAAAAAAAAAAATAACAGACACACAAAAGCGTAAAAATTGAACAAAAAAGTGAAACAAAAGAAAAATTTTAAAAAATGAAATCAAAAAAATCCCCTTAAATGTGCTAGTGAAATCAATACTTGTTTGAAAGTGCTCAGATTGGAAGAAAGGGTCAGGGGGCGATAGTGAACTTGATACCCCAATGCTGGGGATTAAGTGCTAATCCAGTGAAGGTGAGAGCGAAATTTACACCGCTTTCAATGCCTTTTGAGAAGCTTTTGCAGACTGTATCAAATCAAAGAGAATAAAATGTAAGTATAAAATAAATAGAGGAAGAAAAAATATAACATTTTATGCTTTCTCATAAGAATAGATCATCAACAGGGCTCGGATTTTGTTGACTTTTATAAATTTAAAGCATACTTTATGGGGCAAACATTTTCCTAACCAACATTTTGCGAATAAGTTTAGTCAAGTTGAACTTCAAACCGCTTTTTTAACTTCAAAAAAAAATCGATTGGAAACTCAACTCTATGTGAGTTGAGCCAAATTTGTACTCCATAAAGTATGCTTTAAATTTATAAAAGTCAACAAAATCCGAGCCCTGATCATCAGTACGGGAACAAAGTCCCATTTAAAAGACTTTGGGGCTCAAAGTATTGAAGCTAGCTTAAACTTTTTGAGTGTTTAAATTTTCGAATGATGGTCTTCGGGATAGTTTAAACCAGGTTCATTCATTTTACCTATATGAAAATTTTTTCAAATATAGCAAAGGAATTTATTTGAGTTAAACTGGCATGAAGACTGAAGGAATATTTTCCATAATTTAAACTTTAGAAGCTCTTAAACCAAGTTGAAGACTGCGACCCTAAATATGATTTAAGAATTCTTTAAAATAAAATATTAAATTTTTTTTTTTTTTTAATCCAAAAAAATTCTTATTTTTTAACAGAAAAATTAATTTATTTTGTGTGAAAACAAAAATCTCATTTCCTCGCCTTTTGAACTGAAAATCGCTTTCTTCAAACATTTACACACGCCATCGAGATTTAAGTATAAATTTATCCACATTAAAGAGCACATGCGACCTAAATATATAACATAAATTCTCTTACGTTTGATTTGCATAAAAATCCATCAGACTCAAAAGATACATTTTAAAAGTGTTTCGTTATTTTTTATTTTTTTTTTTTTGACGATACTTTCCGAAGGGAAAAAGGCAGACATTGAGGCAGACATTTCACAGTAAATATCACCATCCCGTATGTATGAGTATGTCTTCATTATTAACATTGTTTGGGTAAAGGAAACAAAGATGAGAAGAAATAAAAGGAAAATAAAATGGGAAGAAAGAAGAATCCTCTTAAAAATATGGAGAATAAATAAATTAAATTAAATAAGGTTGAGCCGAGGGTTTTTTTTTTTGTTTTTTTTTTTTAAGCTGACAACTTAGAATGGAGTGTTTTTTATGGGTTGAATAACTTCCGAGAGGTCAGAAAATTCGATGAGCTCAGCGGATTTGGAACAGCTTACAATGATAAATCAACATCATTTCAAATTCCGAATGATCTTTCTCCATTCTTTTCGCTTATCAATGAAATAGTAATGAGGTTAATTTTGAAGGGCAAAACTTCTCAATGGCTAACAAGAAATCAGACGGAGGAAGTTTTTAAAAAGTAATAAATAAATAAGAAAACACAATGCCAAAATGGAAAGAGATTAATTTGATTTTATTTATGCTGCAAAAGGTCATAGATGGTTAAGAATCCAATTTTAGAAAAAATTCAAAAAAAATAGCAAAATAAAAAATGCGAATAAGGCTATCCTTGGAGCGGAGTCAAAGCTTTTTATAAATTGCTTTAACAATGTTTCGATGGCTGGGAAGGGATATCAGAAGAATTATGCTTCATTTCCGATTGCGTTTCCTGTTTTTTAATTAATGAAAATTATTGTAAATGAAAAAAAAGGGTTTCCTTTTGAGGGAATTGTAATAAAATGGGTAAAAACAATTATACAGAAAAACTCAAAAGAAATTAAAGAATTGTGATTCCATGATTTTTACTTGAAATTGATTTAGTTAAAGGACTTTTGAAGCATAAAAGACATTTTAAAGTTAATGTTTCGTGGATTATTAAATTAAATGAAACTTTCTTTTAGAAATAAATCATACCATTTAATTAATTCCGTTTTCAATCCGCTGCAAAAGAAAGCATAGGATAAAGCTTCAGGATAAATGAAATTCATAAAGCTGACTAAAAGTAAAAAAAAATAAATAAAAGATCAACAAAGATTCTGCCAGATGTTAACCCTAGTCCTTATAACCGGGTACAGGTGTGGCCAGTGGGCACTTTGGAGTGATGTACCTCCTAAACCGTTGAATGTAATTTTATAAAACTCCGGATCTAGAAAGATTACGATAATCCGCGTCGACTGCCACCTCAACTGATGTGCTGGGTCAAGGCATTGAGGAACTATGATCCTTCAAAGTCTTTACCCCCATAAACGTATACTAGTAGTATCCAAGTACAGGTGTGGCCACTATCTTTTAGTGCAATTTTATAAGTTTTCTAGATAAATAAAACCTTGTTTTTTTGTTATTAGATAATGTAAATGTATGTTTTTATTTATATATATTATTTCCTATAACTTAAATTATTTTTTTTTTTTCTTTATTGTTGCAAATTTCGCATACAAACAAAATGCATGAATGCTGCAAACAAACTGGCCGTTTACATGAAGAGCACATGTAAAGAGTGCGTCTTCTGCGCTCATTTTGCTACTCTCGAAAAGTGATTTTTATTACTGTTCTACCCAACGGAACTGGACGAAATTTTACTCACACGTATTTGAATATATTTCCTTCATGACAGGTAGTTGAACTCCTGAAGAAATAACCACCAAATATAAATAAATTGCTAAAAATTCCTACTGGCCACACCTGTACTTGGTTGTACGTTCTCGTAGTAAAATTTGGTTATAAGGACTAGGGTTAAGTAAGTCTGCTGGTAAGCTGTTCAATCTTGTTTAAGGGCGTATAACTTACGTGACCAACTGTACCGATTTTTCTGGTATTGTACCGAATTTTGAGGTAAGATACCGAAGCGAAGCTTCAGTACACCGAAATTGCCAATTTGTACCGGATTTTGTACAGAATTTGACTACTGGCAAAATAAAATAAGAACTCAACCCAAGTTAGTAGAAAAATCGGTAAGAAATATTCGAAATTGCTAGGGTTTTTGAGATCCGAAATTGAGGACCTATTTTTTTTTTCTTTTTTTGGTCTTCAATTTTGAGGAAAATTACTCAGGTAAAATAAAAAAAAATTATAAGTCGAACAAATACAATACACATTTAATGGTATTGTTTTCTTTCTTTTATGTGTACCGATTTTTCACATGCAATTCCGGTATTTGTACTGATTTTTGGTTTAAAAAAAAGTTGGTCACGTAACATATTCCCCATCAATGCATTTGAAAATTATAAAATCTGAAAAAAACTATTGCTATTTTTCGTTCATATTCAGCCCCGGGAGTTTTTCCCTGTGGATTTGAAAAACCCTTCTCCCGTTCCAAGCACACTGGGATGGGAATATATAGGGATCAAAACTTTCGAACATTTTTAAGTAAAGGTGATCACTAGTGCTCGGATTTTGTTGACTTTTCAAAATGTAAGGCATACTTTATGGCGCCAAAATTTTTCTTAACAACATTTTGCGAATCAGTTTGGCGAAATCGAACTTCAAACAGCTTTTCTCACTTCAAAAACATGCATATTGAAGTTAAAAATCGATTTGAATCTTAGCTTTATGTGAGTTGAACAAAAATTTTACTCCCGAAAGTATGCATCAAATTTAAAAAAGTCAACAAAATCCGAGCCCTGGTGATCACATTCTTTCTTGAATTGCCCCTTAGAGGACTTCCCATTTTTCGGGTGGAAAAATACCTCGGGAAAAAATTCCCGAGAAATATTCATATAGATTTGGGGCTGATTAAGAAAAAATGGATTTTATGAACGAAAAATATTTGAAGCAAGCTCTTCCAAACTCTCGGACTACCAATCACATTTTTTCTTTGCAATATCGCAACATGCTGCAGAATATGTTGCAGATTCTTGTGTAATTTTTTTTTTATTTCAAATAGGTTTGATGAAGCTAAATAGAAATGATTGATCGTCCAACTTGCCAGCTGATTATGATAACAACCTAAAATAATTTTTTTCATTTAAAATATATAATTAAGCGAAATGAGTCATCATCATGCCTTAATCGAAACAAGTTGCAAAGTAAAAAAAAAAACAAGATTTCAGTAAATTTTTTTCAAGGAAATTATTTTCACAGTTAAGACATAAGATGGGCTTCAAAAAGGAGCATAACAGGATAAGGAAATTTCGTTGAAATCCTTAAGAAGGAAGAAGATTTAGCAGAATGAAGCCAAGGCGGAAGCAGAACTGTTGCTTAGGAAGTTAAATTGACTTAGAGGGAAAAAACTTTTTGAAGGATAAGGGTAAAGTCTTGTGCTAAGAAACGTGATGGAAACGGTTCGTTTCGGTCGGTTCTATTGTGCTTCCGCGAACTAATAAAGTGGATACATTATGTAGATTTACATGACATTTATGTGCTTAATCCCATAACCACATTTATTGTTCTCACATTCCGAATACTAATCAAGCCGCCATCTAAACAACGCAAGCCGCAAAAATGTTTATTTAACGCACCGAAATGTGAAAAGTCAACATTTTTGGCGAAAGTATTGAAAGCTGTTAAGAAAATGATTTAAAAAAAAAAAGCGACACAAGACATGTGTGTGTGTGTGTGCGTGTTTGTTCGTGAGCGAAACAAAGAAGCAAACAAAAATATGTGCGAACAAAATCTGATGGGGAGAAATAGAAAGAAACACGAAAGGCGGAAGAAATTCCAGATCCCAAATTGAGCGTCTAAAATTTTTCTGCCTACCAATAAAATGCCTTGAGCTGATTGTTATAAAATTCGATTCTTCTGTAGAGTGGTATGGTTTCAAGTATCTTATCACTGTTGCTGATTTTTGTTTCTCCTATTTTTTTATTATATTTTTTTTTTTTTGTGTTATCTTCTCCATTGACGGAGATGTACAATTTACCGTCTATAAAAATGGCAAAGCCAGCGAACCAAAGCAACCTCAGCTATGCCTGATAAGCTTCGTTGAAAGTTTTCCGTTTGTGTACGCGCTACGACGCGTGGCTTAACGACTCTCGAGTTGACATCTTACTTTAGAATAAGAAGTTGCCAGGACTCTTATGGGTTTATGTCAAAGTCCTTCAAAGTATTGATTTCAATTTCCGCTTGGTTTATTTTTTTAAATTTTGTATTATGAAAACTTGGTTTTTCGTATTTTTAAAAATTTTCTTTTTTTTTTGCTGCTTTTTTATTGTGTTTTTTATTCTGGGTGAGATATAATAATAAATGAGATGTTCAAAGGAGAAAACAACATAAAGGAAATTTATAATTTTAAAAAGCATAAAAAATAATTTCCTTTTTTTTGATAATTCTTCACGTTATTTTATATTGAATTATTTGAACGATGCGCTGATTTCATCATTATATCGTCGTCCCGGAGTTATTTCCTCGTATATCACAATCAACCTTTTGTTGGGAAATTGAAGTTTAAAGTTTAACATGGCATATAAAAAAAATGGCTCGTTGGAAATCGTTGATTCTGTTTTCCTTATATAAAATGCTTTACTTTTTATTATTTCTGATCATTAATTTAAAGTTATTTCGAAAATTCTTTAAGTTATAGGGTTTTTTTCATTCCAAGAATTTTTGACAATTCATCGTATACGCCACTTTTTTGGCAACCTGTGTTGGAAAGTGGATATACGAGCAAATGAATTAATAAAAATTTGATAATGTTTTTTTGTTTTATTTGTGTTGACACGAAAATCGACTTAACAAAAATTTTTTTAATGAGTTTATATAGGAAATTTGTTATTTAAGTATCCGTTTTTCATTTAAAAATAGAAACAGGAGTCCAAATCATAATCTTATTGTTGAAAAATGACTTAACTCCGCATTTCCTGAGAAAAACGACTTGCCACTGCATCAAATAGCGAAATGTTTTTTATACATTAAAGGTAGCATTCAAAAGTCATACCTGATACCTTAAAAATGTGCCTATTTAAATGATACACATTTCTCTTCTTATTCTTTTTCCGTGACCTAAACATTTCTAAAAAAAAAAATTTCTAAAAAAAAAATTTGAATTGTTATTTTTGTTGGGGAAATTAAATTATTATACGTTATGTAATCAACTAAGCTACAAAATAAAGAATTGATATGGGTATTGTTGTTGGTACAACGAAACTGTACCTTCCACGTTTGTTTTAAGGAGCTGAACTACCTGCATTAGCTTTGTTGTGCTGTTTTGCACTCATTTCCATTTGACTTTGAACAAGTCAGGAATCTATAATCGGTCTAGCCCGACAATAACACAAACCAAGAAAAATAAATCAAAAGCATCTTATAGTATTCTATTAGAAGGAACAGTGAGCATGCGGACGTATTTAAAGCGCTTGATAGAGCGGCGTGATCTGTGGTGTTACAAGATGACGTTAAACATAATACAATCGGCTATGGTTTTAAAACAATATCTACAAAGTAAAAATTCAATATAATACGGTTCACTGCAAGCGTGTAAAATTTCAAAACCATTTTAAGTATTTCAACCCCAAAATAAATTGCGCCACAGCAAACAAAAAGCTTGAATCAACTGCTGCAGAATATGTTGCAGATTCTTGTGTAATTTTTTTTTTATTTCAAATAGGTTTGATGAAGCTAAATAGAAATGATTGATCGTCCAACTTGCCAGCTGATTATGATAACAACCTAAAATAATTTTTTTCATTTAAAATATATAATTAAGCGAAATGAGTCATCATCATGCCTTAATCGAAACAAGTTGCGAAGTAAAAAAAAAAACAAGATTTCAGTAAATTTTTTTCAAGGAAATTATTTTCACAGTTAAGACATAAGATGGGCTTCAAAAAGGACATAACAGGATAAGGAAATTTCGTTGAAATCCTTAAGAAGGAAGAAGATTTAGCAGAATGAAGCCAAGGCGGAAGCAGAACTGTTGCTTAGGAAGTTAAATTGACTTAGAGGGAAAAACTTTTTGAAGGATAAGGGTAAAGTCTTGTGCTAAGAAACGTGATGGAAACGGTTCGTTTCGGTCGGTTCTATTGTGCTTCCGCGAACTAATAAAGTGGATACATTATGTAGATTTACATGACATTTATGTGCTTAATCCCATAACCACATTTATTGTTCTCACATTCCGAATACTAATCAAGCCGCCATCTAAACAACGCAAGCCGCAAAAATGTTTATTTAACGCACCGAAATGTGAAAAGTCAACATTTTTGGCGAAAGTATTGAAAGCTGTTTAAGAAAATGATTATTAAAAAAATCTAAAAAGCACATGTGTGCTGTGTGTGTGCGTGTTTGTTCGTGAGCGAAACAAAGAAGCAAACAAAAATATGTGCGAACAAAATCTGATGGGGAGAAAATGGAAAGAAACACGAAAGGCGGAAGAAATTCCAGATCCCAAATTGAGCGTCTAAAATTTTTCTGCCTACCAATAAAATGCCTTGGGCTGAATGTTATAAAATTCGATTCTTCTGTAGAGTGGTATGGTTTCAAGTATCTTATCACTGTTGCTGATTTTTTTTTCTCCTATTTTTTATATTTTTTTTTTTGTGTTATCTTCTCCATTGACGGAGATGTACAATTTACCGTCTATAAAAATGGCAAAGCCAGCGAACCAAAGCAACCTCAGCTATGCCTGATAAGCTTCGTTGAAAGTTTTCCGTTTGTGTACGCGCTACGACGCGTGGCTTAACGACTCTCGAGTTGACATCTTAAGAATAAGAAGTTGCCAGGACTCTTATGGGTTTATGTCAAAGTCCTTCAAAGTATTGATTTCAATTTCCGCTTTCGCTTGGTTTATTTTTTTAAATTTTGTATTATGAAAACTTGGTTTTTCTTATTTAAAAAAATTTTCTTTTTTTTGCTGCTTTTTTATTGTGTTTTTTATTCTGGGTGACATATAATAATAAATGAGATGTTCAAAGGAGAAAACAACATAAAGGAAATTTATAATTTTAAGAAGCATAAAAAATAATTTCCTTTTCTTTGATAATTCTTCACGTTATTTTATATTGAATTATTTGAACGATGCGCTGATTTCATCATTATATGTCATCATCGCCCTAAATCCCTTTTTTCCTTGGCAGATTATCCAGAAAAGAAAACAGTGCAACACTGATTAAATATTACTTTCAAAGTTCGGAACCATTTGCGTTGGGTGGAAAAATTTCCAAAGGGCAATTTTTCTTCCGATTTTTGGTAAAAATTGTTCAACTTTGCAGCGGCAAAACGGTATGAAGTAGTGCTCGGATGCAGTTCGTGTATATGAAGAAGTTGTTTAGTTATAATCTTTCTATATTTGCATTAAAAACTTTTGAAAAAATATTTATTGCCTTGGGAGCTATAGTCGATACAAATTAAAATATGATAAAAAACACGTCAAATTTTAAGAATTTTTGCAATTTGCACCTACTAGATAGAGATTTTTCGGGTCGGTTTGTACTAAAACTATTTAAAATGAGTTCAGAGCTATGAATTGTGATAGATAGAAAATTAAAATATTGAACGGATTGCGAAATATAGCCATAAGTAAGTGAGTAATTTAATTCTCGGCCCCACTTTTTGAAGTCTATTTAAAAAAAAGTAGTGGTGACTTGACAAAAATGAGTATGGGGCGTTGTTATACTCACCGAGCACATTCAAAAGCAGTCGTCAAAGTCTTGTTTATAAAACATGACCTCTAAAATGTCGCACAGTGTATTTGAGCTAAATATTTACATATATCGACACGTTGTTATTCGTGACTCATCACCCGTTTTGCTGGTAATTTTGCATCGCTTTTTCGCTCGGAGACTCGTAAAAAAAATTCATTTATTATGTTTTCCTTAAAGAATTTCCTACAAAAAAATCAAAAAAGTTATTTGGCTAACGCCGATGCAAGCATAAGCTATCAAACTCAATATATAAAAAAATTACTAAGCGAACGAACCCTTTATCCAGGACGATTTAAATCACTGTTGTGTATGTGAAAATGACATCAGGTTTGGAATTTTTCCTACTTTCTGAGAAATTTGGAGACTAGTTAAAGGACTCTACGCTTTTAAAGGAAATGTGAGGGAGCTCATTTTTTTTGAAAGAGAAAGCCAGATTTGAGATTCCGATGACAGGCCGACTTAAACTTAATAAAGGATATATCATTTTCATCGTAAAGAGCGCACTATGATTTCTAGTCATCTACAACTTGCTGCTTCTTCTATACATATGCTTATATAAATCGAAAGAAAATCTCCGGTTCCATTAAATATTCGCAATTAGAAGAAAAAATCTCAGAGGCTTTCAAAAAGCATTACAAGTTCAAATAAAGGCATTTACTTAAACGAGACTGCTAGCATTTTCCTTCCATCACTCATTTTTACCATGCTCTTTTATACATAGTTTCGTTTTCTCTTTTCAATCAATTCTTTATGACATTCTTGTTTACTTTTCGTCCCCACAGAGAGGCTACAATATTCATGGCCACGAATTAATCAAGCCCATTTTATTGGCAAGTCAACAAAGGTCAGCATTTACAAATGAGAACTGATTTTACCTAAACACAAAGTGTTGAGTGCTTTTCTTTTTGCTTCCTTTTTTCTCTTTCTTTCTCTCTCTCTCTCGCTCTCTCTCTTATTCTTCTTATATATTGTGCTGAATTTTCATTAAAGAATATATTAAGTTAAACATACTTGTATGTATTGAATATGGTATATCATTCAAGCACAAAATTCTGTAATTGATACGTTTCACATAAATTTGCATATGCCGCCAATGCTTTTCTTACATTCCTCCCTTTAGATGTGATAATTAGCATAAATTCTGAAGAAAGGATACACATACATATTTTAATGGCGATTTGATGTAACATCTATTGTCGCATTGAAGCAATGAAGATATATAAAAAGTAAAGGCTTTTTAAAGGCTTTTTTCATTGAACATAGAAAATTCGTATGAATAAATCCATTGCAGATGACGCACACATTTTCATACATATTTACATTCTCAATAGGGAATTGAATAAAGCTGCATAGCAAAAAAAATAAAAAAATAACACACAATCATGTATATAAATAGAGCAGATAAAAGCTGTAATGGAATATGTGTGCATATGTTTTATGAAGCAAGCAAATGTGATTTTGCGGAAATCATCGTCAACGTTTGGCCTTCACATGAAACATGTATCGATTTATTGTAGCAGACTTCTCGGCGTTTCGTTTCGGTTCGTTTCGAACGGATGGAGACGATTGTAGAAGGAAAGTTGGAGTATGGCAAATATAAATAGCTTGAAGGCATTTATAAGTATGATTTAGATCTGTGAACTGTTTAATTGAAAAGGCAAACATTGCTTGCGGTTTCCATATTTTCATTCATGTTTCTTTCATAAATTCTGTTTACTTTTTTGTTTTTTCGTTTCTTTTTTATTTATTTTTTTTTTTTTTTATTGCGTTTCAAGGATTCTCTACGCTGTTTAAAGTTTAATGACTTTCTTTGGTTCAATCTAATCAAAAGGAAAAGGTATTATTTTCATTCATTTTGAGTAAATATACTGCTTTTAAATTTCCTCAAAATTCAAATAAGCCTTGAAAACGTTTGAGCACTTACGGCCCCCCAAAGAGCACACAATTACATAACGTGCTTTCGAATGAGCCTTGACCTTTCTTCCCATTCTTGCATATGAACTTAAAGTGGAATCAGTCCGGCCCCACTCACCCTTGGACACTCGTAACATCAAATCGTAAACAAGACCAAAACTTGATTTTACGTTTTGGGCTCAGGTGGAATGCAATAAACAAGCCACAAACGTAATTTGGCTCGAGAAGAAGGAACTTTCCTCCCCCAACAAAATTCGAATACATAATATGTATTACATATAAAAAAAACATGCTTCGGGTGTAAAATTTATATAGAACTTGCCAAAGAGAGGGAAAAAAAGTTTATGAAATAAGTTTTTTTAGCGAAAAAGAAAATGGCGAAAAAAAACACGTAAAAACGTAAAGGCTATTGCTTTACTTTTCCCAGACGAAACGAAAACTTTTCGACTATGACAAGAAAAGAACAATTTTCAACAGAAAAGTCGAATGGATGGACAATAAATTTTTGTTGCAACAGTTCACAATTCGGACCGAGGAGTAATTGCTCTTACAAAAGACCAATTGGTTCAAAATGCAATTATAATATTTCGTAATATTTTTTTGGCATCATTTTTGCTCAGAAGTTTTCAAAGAAAATTTCCTTTAAATAAAACTTTTCAAATTTACTTTTCTTGATGAAGAATGAATGAAAATGGTTATGAGAGTAAAAAGAAATTTCTTTTAAATCAGATATTCAGACGATAATTATTTTGAGCCTTCTTACTTTTACTACATCGTCTTTATCGATAGAATTTTTATTACGTGAGGAGGTCACATGGATCTTGGTCGGTCGGTAGTTTGAAATGCAATCTAAATCGTGTACCACTGGCTCGTATGCATAAGAATGAGATGGATCTCTGATGGTCTCTCTTTCTTTCTGTCTCTCTGTTTTTATATCTGTCTCTCTGTCTCTCTCTGTCTCTCTCTGTCTCTCTCTGTCTCTCTCTGTCTCTCTCTGTCTCTCTCTGTCTCTCTCTGTCTCTCTCTGTCTCTCTCTGTCTCTCTCTGTCTCTCTCTGTCTCTCTCTGTCTCCTCTCTCTGTCCTCTCTCTTCTCTCTCTGTCTCTCTCTGTCTCTCTCTTATCTCTCTCTATTCTCTCTCTATATCTCTCTATTCTCTCTCTATTCTCTTATCTCTCTTATTTCTCTCTATATTCTCTCTATATCTCTCTCTATACTCTCTCTATACTCTCTCTATCTCTCTCTATCTCTCTCTATCTCTCTCTATCTCTCTCTATCTCTCTCTATCTCTCTCTATCTCTCTCTATCTCTCTCTATCTCTCTCTATCTCTCTTATCTCTCTATCTCTCTCTCACTCTATCTCTCTCTCACTCTCTCACTCTCTCACTCTCTCACTCTCATTCTCTCACTCTCATTCTCTCACTCTCATTCTCTCACTCTCTCTATGTATCACTCCCTATATCTCTCTATCTCTTTTCCTATCTCTCTATCTCTCCTCCTCATGAACCCTAGTTACCCGAAATAAGAAAAGTTTTTTCAAAAAACAACTATCAAATATGTTGTTCCCAATGTGTGTATGTCAAACGGAAAATATTGATTTGCAAAAGTTTAAAGTTACCTTTTTTGAATAAATAATTTTCTTCAGCACCGCTTTCAAATAAAGATATCCTTATTCATTGCCTTCCTCTCAACGTAAGCATTTTCATCATACGTGATCAGCATTGTGAATATGATTTGATAAATGTCAAAGCTATCATTAGAAGTGCCATGATAGGAAAAAATGCATACACCAACTACAAACTTCTTTACAGAAACAGACGAAATGTGTATTGACTTTGTCAGAGTTCTTCAAAATTTCCGTAAAAAAAAAAAAAGAAAAACCTTTAGTCTTCTAACCACATTTCAAGGGTTATATTTAATCCATTCTAGTGGAAACACTTGAGATAGAAACCAGAAAAACTCTCAATTCTGTATTTTATTTGTTGTCGAATGTGTCATAAATATTGACGGCTCTTTCTGTTCATCGAATCACTTGAGAAGAATCTCTTTTTATTGGTTTCGATTCAAGCACAATAATATCAATCAAGCCGCTTGCATGCATGAGACGCAGTAAAGGGCTAAAGTGTCATTGATGACAAAGTACCATAATTGGCATATAAAATGTGAACTCAAGCACATTTGCATGAGCATGAACAGATGAAAGTGCAATAAAAATCATGCAATTTCATCCAATAGTAAAATACTTATAATCGAATAAAGCGAACAGAGCTTCTACAAGGCGTCCTTTATGGCACGTTAAAATATGAAAAAAAAACTACATACATAAATAAAAGTCGCTTGCATATGAACGCCATCGTCTTACATTAATGCTTAAATGGTTGGTGTAGATGTCAGCAGGACTCGTGTAGAGACAAGAACTTTTACTTGCATCTTAGTCTTCAGTGTCTTTGCGATGTAAACATTTTCTCCTTTTAATTCAACAATCTTCATCGAAGCAGAAAATTTTATGTTTAATAGAGCAGAAATTTCAAATGCAGGCAGCACTTAACAATTTAAGCCATTAACCTTCAAAAAAAAATTGATTTTCCTTAACTCAATTCAGTTGAAAATTTCTAAAACCAACCTTTAATGCTTAAGCCTTTTGTCAGCGCTACCCTTATCTCTCTCTCTCTATCGCTCTCTATCGCTCTCTATCGCTCTCTTCTCGCTCTCCCTTTTATGATTGTCAAAGCTTTCAATTGAAGAACCATCAACCAAGGCAATCTAAAAGCCATCAGACTATATTAATTTCCCCTTTCGAGCCATTAAACTTTTGTAGCCACTGTGGACTGCTACATGCAATGGCTGCGCCCGGCTAGAGGGAAATCATTTATGAAGAGATTCCTTTTTATTTTATTTTATTTTCAAATGGTTTTCCAAACCAAAATTATTTAGTATTGAGTCAATTTTGAAGCTTTAAAAACTTAAAATAGTAACAACAAATTTAAGATGACATTCAAAAACGACAATCACCTATATTTTTGGTTCCGCGGTGCGTATGAGCAACGTAAATTCAAAGAAACGATTGTTCGTCATACGTGTGTGGGGCCCAAAAATGTTTCGTAACCATTGGATCACTACTGTACTAAATTTAAAATTCGATTGAAAAGAAAATACAAAATTGTTGCTTTAACTCAGGGGTAGGAAATTAATCGCACGTGTGCGCCATGAATAATAAGAGGTATCAAAGTCATAGGCGAACATTCATTAGCGACCCGCTATTTATTCCTTCTAAGGAGCTCTGATAGCCTGCTGATTTGATTGCTTTGAAAGAACAAAAATCCAAATTTTAACGATCTTAAGATTCCGACAAGAATCAAAAAGCAGAATAAAGAACCAATTTAAAACATTTTTCTCAAAGGAAAATATCCACACGACACACAGTGGGATTTCAGCGGCAGAAATAGGATTTTTTGACCATCCTAATTGTATGATTTGTCGATTTAATCTAACTGAGAAAACTCTAGATAAGAATAATTCAAAACTGTTTTTTCAAAAAATATAATTTTTTATATAAAAAATTAAGCTAAAGATATAAAATGTTTGTTCTTCGAAAAATTGAAAAAAAAAATTTCAATTTGGTTAATATTTTTTTCGAATTAAATCTACCTCTGTTGCTATAAAGGTGATTTTTTATTAAAATGTAGAGTTTGATTTTTAAAAGGCATTAAAAATTGTGGCATTTTATTGAATATCGAAGAGGAGGTGGGCTATCAAAAATTCTACCTCGAAAATGACGCCTTTCCTTTTTTCAATGGACAAAAAGTTTATATGCTTTGTCGTGCTTTGTCTTCTAGTTGATAAAAAAAATAAAAGTCTGGAGTCTGTTCTCACGATCTATGAAAAAAAATTTACCGCCCACTTACAATTGTCTCAATAAAGTCCATTTTTATGTTAAAAATCACCGGGCAAATGTCTGGATATTAAGAAAAAAAATCATTGCATATGTTAAGGATGATCAGTATTCATTAACGCCTTATTATAATTTCTGATGGCAATTTTTATAAGAAATTAAGAACTAACTAAGAAATTACAAAAACAAAACATTATATTAAAATTTTTGTTTACGATTGTGAGAACATACGAAACTATGATGCCATTTATACTGAAAAGGCAGTTATCCAGTGGAAGTACCCCTAGGGACTGTCAGATTTGAACCATTTTTTGTATATATTCGTTTTTGAGTATAAACAACATTCGGACAAAGTTTCATAAAAATCGGTTGAGTTTTAGATGTAGCTGCCATACAAAACTGCATGTAGGGGTCTATGGGGGGTTTATATCTTGATGACCTCAATTTACATCTGCATAACAATTTTCATTGTGATAGGACTATTCCTTCTATTTTTTGCCGCACGATGTATGGAGAAATCCCACTGTGCGACATCGAAATCCACAAAATCCACGTTTTCAACGTTATTTTAAGATATCAAAATAATAGACGTATTGAATGAAATTATTTCATGAAATTTTTTCCTAAAAATACGCAAAATAAACAAAATAATTTAGCATACTTTTTTGGGTGCTTTCGATAAAAGTAATCGAGGAAGTATTTTCCTAGAATGTAAGCTAGGTTTTTTGTTTCTCAAACTGTTGCAATTACAATTTCTAACACAATGAACCACTTACTTTCTTTGAAAATATTTTAACGCGACGTTAATCAATATTCAAAGTACTGACGTACCTACCTGCGTAACAATTTTTATTTCCAAATCAATACTATTATATAGGTACTCGTATATGCAACTAACTTTCGGGCGTTCCGTGAGACTGGTGAAGACATGCTGCTTTTAGTTCAGTCACGTACTGAAGCCAGTCAGGCGAACTAATTAAGGAGACCGCCTTGAAGCAAAATTTACGATTTTGCTTGTTTATCGGTTATTTGCCAATGGAGTGTGCTTGTTTTATTCACAAATGCTTGTTCTGCTCGCCACGAACACATTTGCCGGAACTTTTTAGTTACTATGTTTTTGGAACTCTTAAGCTCTGGGATCAGTTCTAGTTATGTAGCTTGCGAAAATCTTTCAGCTTCAGCTTGACTCAAACAAGAAAGAACACGCGAAAAATACTCTCCGGTGCGTGTGTGTGTGAACCTTTCTGAATATAACGACCCATTTTATTTAAGCCACAAGTTCAACGGAAAAAGTCACCAAAAAAAAAAGAAGAAAAAAACGCCGCTAAAATGGAACATGCGAACATGCATTCGAATAAGCAATTTTACATGACGCGCGCAATTGGTTCCTCTGCGATAATTACGCGCTCAAGTAGACTTACACTTCTCCCATATCCTCGTGCGATTGCTTTAGCTCACGTTTGAGGTACCTACTTACTGGAAAAAATTACTCGATTCCTTTTGAATTCGGGTTTTTTTTTTTTTTTTTTTTTTTTTTTTTTTTTGACGATGGTAAATTTGTTTGAAGCACGCGATTAATTTATCGTCGTTGATTTGGGGAGCTCGTTTATGGCGCAAATTCTCTTTGCACTTCGACTCAAACAGTTGAAAGAAGGAAAAAATGAAAGAGAAAAAACAAAGAAGCGAAAAGAAGAAGGAAAATAAAAAATTAAAAGCCACAGCCAGGAAGCAATGTTTACACACTTTCTTTACTGATTTAATTCCATGCCCAACACTTGCTCGCACGCTAATGAAAAGATCAATAAAGTATGACGTAATAAGATTATTACAATCGATTGTACTTATTTATGGCTGACGTAACGAAATCAGGCGGGGGTTGCTGAAAAACTATTCCTTTAAAGCTCATTTTCGAAATTGAAAAGCCGTAATAAGGTATTTAAAATAAACGTCCCTAAAGCTGGCAGAGCAAAGTCAGCAGAATAAAAAAAAAATATGTGGAACATTAAAGGCTAATTAAAGGCTAATTAAATGCCCTAATCGAAATTTTCGGCTCCAGGCATTCCGGAAAATCCATGTTCTGCCAGCTTAACGTTAAGCTGCAGAGCATGCTCAAAAAATGGATTGCACAACAATTCAGCAATTTAATTACCCAGGAATTAACGGCTCATTAATGCTCTACGAAAATCTATTTTCCCATTTTACGGCTCCAGCCGTTTCCCGGAAATCCATGCTCTGCCACCACGTGGGCAGAGCATCGTATAAAAAACCTGTTTCGGATAAAAAATTCGAACTTTTTTTTGGATTATTTAAAGGCTCATTAAAGGCTCTACGAAAATCTAATTTCCCATTTTCGGCTCCAGCGTTTCCGGAAAATCCATGCTCTGCCACCACGTGGGCAGAGCATCGTATAAAAACCTGTTTTCGGATAAAAAATTCGAATTTTTTTTAGGAATTATTTAAAGCTCATTAAAGGCTCTTAGAATCTAATTTCCCATTTTTCGGCTCCTGCCGTTTCCGGAAAATCCATGCTCTGCCACCACGTGGGCAGAGCATCGTATAAAACCTGTTTCGGATAAAAAATTCGAACTTTTTTTTAGGAATTATTTAAAGGCTCATTAAAGGCTCTACGAAATATCTTAATTTCTCCATTTTTACGGCTCCAGCCGTTTCCCGGAAAATCCATGCTCTGCCACCACGTGGCCAGAGCATCGTATAAAAACAATGTTTCGGATAAAAAAATTCGATATTTTTTTAGGAATTATTTAAAGGCTCATTAAAGGCTCTACAAAAATCTTATTTTCCATTTTTTCGGCTCCAGCCGTTTCCCGGAAAAATCCATGCTCTGCCACCACGTGGGCAGAGCATCGTATAAAACCTGTTTCGGATAAAAAATTCGAACTTTTTTTTAGGAATTATTTAAAGGCTCATTAAAGGCTCTACGAAAATCTAATTTCCCATTTTCGGCTCAGCGTTTTCCCGGAAAATCCATGCTCTGCCACCAAGTGGCAGAGCATCGTATAAAAACCTGTTTCGGATAAAAAATTCGAACTTTTTTTTAGGAATTTTTAAAGGCTCATTAAAGGGCTCTACGAAAATTCTAATTTCCCATTTTTCGGCTCCAGCCGTTTCCCGGAAATCCATGCTCTGCCACCACGTGGGCAGAGCATCGTATAAAAACCTGTTTCGGATAAAAAATTCGAACTTTTTTTTAGGAATTATTTAAAGGCTCATTAAAGGCTCTACGAAAATCTAATTTCCCATTTTTTCGGCTCCAGCCGTTTCCCGGAAAATCCATGCTCTGCCACCACGTGGGCAGAGCATCGTATAAAAAACCTGTTTCGGATAAAAAATTCGAACTTTTTTTAGGAATTATTTAAAGGCTCATTAAAGGCTCTACGAAAATCTAATTTCCCATTTTTCGGCTCCAGCCGTTTCCCGGAAAATCCATGCTCTGCCACCACGTGGGCAGAGCATCGTATAAAAACCTGTTTCGGATAAAAATTCGAACTTTTTTTAGGAATTATTTAAAGGCTCATTAAAGGCTCTACGAAAATCTAATTTCCCATTTTTCGGCTCCAGCCGTTTCCCGGAAAATCCATGCTCTGCACCACGTGGGCAGAGCATCGTATAAAAACCTGTTTCGGATAAAAAATTCGAACTTTTTTTAGGAATTATTTAAAGGCTCATTAAAGGCTCTACGAAAATCTAATTTCCCATTTTTCGGCTCCAGCCGTTTTCCCGGAAAATCCATGCTCTGCCACCCACGTGGCAGAGCATCGTATAAAAACCTGTTTCGGATAAAAAATTTCGAACTTTTTTTTTAGGAATTATTTAAAGGCTCATTAAAGGCTCTACGAAAATCTAATTTCCCATTTTTCGGCTCCAGCCGTTTCCTGGAAAATCCATGCTCTGCCACCACGTGGGCAGAGCATCGTATAAAAACCTGTTTCGGATAAAAAATTCGAACTTTTTTAGGAATTATTTAAAGGTCATTTAAAGGCTCTACGAAAAGATATTTCCCATATTTCGGCACCAGCCGTTTCCCGTAAAAAGAACTGTTCCGAATAACAAAATCGAACTTTTTTCTCAGAACGCGGCGCGTGAGCAGAGCATCGTAAGAATCCCAGCAGGCAAAGACATCCAGCAGGGAAAAAAACATTAGTGATTTCATTGAGTCATACAGATAACATTGTAATGTATGACAAATTGGGGACATGTCATCGTGGAGGGATGCTGTAAATGTTCTTGAATCTCATTGGCTACTGAAATTTAAATAAGGTTTTAGCGTCAGTTGAGCCTATGCATGGATGCGTAGTGACTAAGTGCTCGACTTACAATCCGAAGACCGCCGTTCGATCCCTGGCTGAGGAAAACAAAAATTTTTATACATAGATTTTTCAAAATTTTCTAAATATTCAAGGAGAAGACAAAGAAGACAGTTTTCAAACCGGTTTCTATGAAGTGGCAATTAGAAAGAGCATGCACTGAAAGAAATATCGGCAGTAATATTGAATAAAAATTTTCGTAAATATTTGAATACGAATTTTACTCAATATAACGAATTTTCTTCATGCTGACGAAAATATTTGTTATATTGCAGAAATTTTGTGAATGGAACAAAAAAAAATTCTTCAATATGAGTTAAATAGTTTAATACAATATAACAAAATTTCTTCATAGGTACGAAAACATTTCTTCATACTGAAGAAATTTTCTTACATATGACAAAGATTTCGTAGGACATTTTAAAATTAGAATTTTCGTATAAATGAAGAAATTTCTTCCATTATGACGTAATTTGTTTGTTGATATGAAGAAATTTCGTTAATATAACAAAAACGTATTCGTGAATATAGAGTAATTAATTTCGTAAATATGAAGAAATTTTTTCAACATGACGAAAAAATTGTCTTAAAATTAATTTATATATTAAATATAACGAATTTATTTCGTATAAATAAAGAAATTGCTTCAATATGACTAATGTAAATCTTGAAATATGAAGAAATTCTTCAATATTACGAAAAAGTGAATATTTTTAAGAAGTTCTGGGGTTGATGAGTCTTAAGGCAGAAGATTCAGCGTCATAAGCAAAGATCGTTCATGAAGTGAAAACGCGTTTTTATGGAAGCAGAGAAATTGTGTTTAATTTGAAAATTGAATGAAAATATTGCTCGCGTTCAAAATCGCAGAAAATTTGATAGGTGTGTATTAATTCATATATATTTTGCGAAGTCTTCCGTTTCTAATAAAACTCAAATTTTTTAAAGTGCCACATTGACGGGGAGACGCTTCTGCATATGAGTGAGGTTCATATTTCGATCCGGTGACACTGGAAGTTGATACGCTGAAAACACTATAGAAAATACAAGTAAGTATAACAATTGATGCTATATTGCTAACTTTGTTTAATGAAGTGGATGAAATTAACCGACAATTATTTATTTATTTCAGGGAATTTGGCTTGTAGATGGATCTGATGATGTGTGGGAAGAAGAAGATATGTTAAAAAGAGAAATGGGCATAGAACAGCAAATATTATATTAAATAAATATAGGATAATTATATCAATAAAAAATAATAAATAATAAAAAATTATAAATAATAAATTATAAATAATAAATAAATAATAAATAATAAATAATAAATAATAAATAAATAATAAATAAATAATAAATAAATAATAAATAATAAATAATAAAATAATAAATAATAAATAATAAATATTAAATAATAAATAATAAATAATAATAATAATATAATAAATAATAAATAATAAATAATAAATAATAAATAATAAATAATAAATAATAATAATAATATAAATAATAAATAATAAATAATAAATAATAAATAATAAATAATTAAATAATAAATAATAAAATAATAAATAATAATAATAAATAATTAAATAATAAATAATAAATAATAATAATAAATAATAAATAATAATAATATATAATAAATAATAAATAATAATAATAAATAATAAATAATAAATAATAAACAATAAAAATAAATAATAAATAATAAATAATAATATTATAAATAATAAATAATAAATATAAATTATAAATAATATATATTAAATAATAAATAATTAATAATATTAATAATAATAAATAATAAATAATAAATAATAAATAATAATATAAAAATAATAATAAATAATAAATAATAAATTAATAAATAATAATAAAAAATAATAATAATAAAATAATAAATAATAAATAATAAATAAAAATATAATAAATAATAAATAATAAATAAATAATATAATAAAAAATAAAAAATAAAAAATTAACAAATAATAAGCAATAAATAAAATAATAAATGATAAAATAAAATAAGTATATTATTTATGTATAAACTATTAGGGTTTTTTTATTATTATCGTATGCTGACTACATAACCATGCGAACTACAAGATGAACTTAAAGGAATTCATACAAACTACAAGACGAATTACCCTGATGTCCAAAAAAATGGCAAAACCTATATTGAGCACCAGAAAATCGCTAAGCCTATACTGAGCACCCACACACAAAACATAAAACCTTATTCCAAAAACCTTATTTTCAAAAAATGTAATAAAATGAAAAAAATACTATGATAACGAAGCAGGGTTGCGTATTTCAATAAATTTTCTTCATATTGAAGAAAATCTTTCGTAATATTGAAGATATTTTATTCAATATCAATAATTATTTTCGTAGATATGAAGAAAATTTCTTCAATATAAAGAAAGCAGGGTTGCGTATTTCACTAAATTTCTTCATATGAAGAAATAATATCGTGTATATGAAGAAATTTATTCAATATCAATAATTTTTTTCGTAGATATGAAAAAATTTCTTCAATATAACGAAGCAGGATAATATACTTGAAGAAATTTGACTAAAATAATTTCGTAGATATGAAGATATTTCTTCAATATAACGAATTTTTTTCCTGATTTGAATTTCTTCATATTGAATATCGTCTTTATAAATTTTTTTTTCATATTATTGTTTTTTTTAGTTAGCTCTTATTTTTACTGACGTTTTCTTCATATAACGCAGCCAATTTTTCAATATTAACTACGATTTTTTCGGTGTGTGGAAACGGCCTGGAGCCACGAAAAATGGGAAATTAGATTTTCGTTAGAGCCTTTAATGAGCCTTTAAATAATTCCTAAAAAAAAGTTCGAATTTTTTATCCGAAACAGGTTTTTATACGATGCTCTGCCCACGTGGTGGCAGAGCATGGATTTTCCGGGAAACGGCTGGAGCCGAAAAATAGGAAATTAGATTTTCGTAGAGCCTTTAATGAGCTTTTAAATAATTCCTAAAAAAAAAGTTCGAATTTTTTATCCAGATCAAGCAGGATTTTTTATTAGACGTAGAGCCTTTAATGAGCCTTTAAATAATTCCACGTTTTTTATAGGTTGATGCTCTGACGTGGTCAGAGCATGGATTTTCCGGGAAACGGCTGGAGCCGAAAAATGGGAAATTAGATTTTCGTAGAGCCTTTAATGAGCCTTTTAAATATTTCCTAAAAAAAAGTTCGAATTTTTTATCCGAAACAGGTTTTTATACGATGCTCTGCCCACGTGGTGGCAGAGCATGGATTTTCCGGGAAACGGCTGGAGAGCCGAAAAATAGGAAATTAGATTTTCGTAGAGCCTTTAATGAGCCTTTAAATAATTCTAAAAAAAAGTTCGAATTTTTTATCCGAAACAGGTTTTTATACGATGCTCTGCCCACGTGGTGGCAGAGCAGCAAAGGGCTAAAGTGTCATTGATGACAAAGTACCATAATTGGCATATAAAATGTGAACTCAAGCACATTTGCATGAGCATGAACAGATGAAAGTGCAATAAAATTCATGCAATTTCATCCTATAGTAAAATACTTATAATCGAATAAAGCGAAGAGAGCTTCTACAAGGCGTCCTTTATGGCACGTTAAAATATGAAAAAAAAACTACATACACAAATAAAAATCGCTTGCATATGAACGCCATCGTCTTACATTAATGCTTAAATGGTTGGTGTAGATGTCAGCAGGACTCGTGTAGAGACAAGAACTTTTACTTGCATCTTAGTCTTCAGTGTCTTTGCGATGTAAACATTTTCTCCTTTTAATTCAACAATCTTCATCGAAGCAGAAAATTTTATGTTTAATAGAGCAGAAATTTCAAATGCAGGCAGCACTTAACAATTTAAGCCATTAACATTTTAAAAAAATTGATTTTCCTTAACTCAATTCAGTTGAAAATTTCTAAAACCAACCTTTAATGGTTTAAGCCTTTTGTCAGCTCTACCCTTATCTCTCTCTCTCTATCGCTCTCTATCGCTCTCTTCTCGCTCTCCCTTTTATGATTGTCAAAGCTTTCAATTGAAGAACCATCAACCAAGGCAATCTAAAAGCCATCAGACTATATTAATTTCCCCTTTCGAGCCATTAAACTTTTGTAGCCACGGTGGACTGCTGCATGCAATGGCTGCGCCCGGCTAGAGGAAAATCATTTATGAAGAGATTGCTTTTATTATACCTTTTCCGAAGGAAAGGGTATATTAAGTTTGGCACGGTGTATGTAACATACCAAAGGAGTCGCGGTAGATATAGACATATATATATATTCTTGATCAGGGTGACAAGAGGAATCGATCTAGCCATGTCTGTCTGTCTGTCTGTCTGTCTGTCTGTCTGTCTGTCTGTCTGTCTGTCTGTCTGTCTGTCTGTCTGTCTGTCTGTCTGTCGGTCACACTTTAGTTTTTCGTAATTATCTCCTAAGCCATGAAAGATATCATATTGAAATTTGGCATGGACTTGAACCAGGTAAATGTCCGAAAAACTGCATACAAATTTTTTTCGTAGTCCATTCTTGGGTCGTGGGAAGTGGTTCAGAAGTTTCAAAAATCACGATTTTTAACGTTTTTCCTGGATAACTTTTTTACTATACATCCCAGCTTATTGAAGTTTGGTGAGTGTATAGCTACTATGTAGACTTAAGCTTTCGCTGAAAAAAAATTGCGACATCGCTATAACTATGGTCATCATCCTACACAATAGAAAAAAACACTCTTTCTCTTATTCTCATATCTGAATACAAAAATTATTTTTTTGCTTCTTCTGATTGTGTATTTTGCCGCCAAATAAAGTCGTCCATTATGGATAAATTTTGACCATGACCACATTTCGCGAAATTCGCAAAAATTGATTTTCACTATTTTGAATTGAGTATTTCGCAGCTAAACAAAATGTCCTCTAAGGGTTAAAATTTGATCAAGACCACCATCCGCGAAATTCGCGAAAATTTGATTTTCACTATTTTGAATTGAGTATTTCGCAGTTAAACTAAATTTCCTCTAAGGGTTAAAATTTGATCAAGACCACCATCCGCGAAATTCGCGAAAATTTGATTTTCACTAGTTTGAATTGAGTATTTCGCAGTTAAACAAAATGTCCTCTAAGGGTTAAAATTTGATCAAGACCACCATCCGCGAAAACCTGATTTTCACTATTTTTAATTGAGTATTTCGCAGCTAAACAAAATGTCCTCTAAGGGTTAAAATTTGATCAAGACCACCATCCGCGAAATTCGCAAAAATTTTATTTTCACTATTTTGAATTGAGGTTTTCGCAGCTAGACAAAATGTCCTCTAACGGTTAAATTTTGACCATGACCACCATTCGCGAAATTCGCAAAAATTTAATTTTCACTATTTTGAATTGAGGTTTTCGCAGCTAGAAAAAATGTCCTCTTACGGTTAAATTTTGACCATGACCACCATTCGCGAAATTCGCAAAAATTTTATTTTCACTATTTTGAATTGAGTATTTCGCAGCTAGACAAAATGTCCTCTAACGGTTAAAATTTGAACATGACCACCATTCGCGAAATTCGCAAAAATTTTATTTTCACTATTTTGAATTGAGGATTTCGCAGCTATACAAAATGTCCTCTAACGGTTAAATTTTGACCATGCTCACCATCCGCGAAAATTTTGTGCTTAATAATAATCTCGAGTCTTAGAAGGTAAAAATAGATATCCAAGCTAGGAACGGCAGGAATTTTTGTTAAGGTAATGTTTTAACATATAATATTTCAGGCTGAGGAAAAGGTATGTGTGCAATCGGCTTAGCCGATGTAAACTTCTTTACTTGTTTTATTTTATTTTCAAATGTTTTTCCAAACCAAAATTATTTAGTATTAAGTTAATTTTGAAGCTTTAAAAACTTAAAATAGTAACAACAAATTTAAGATGACATTCAAAAACGACAATCACCTATATTTTTGGTTCCGCGGTACGTATGAGCAACGTAAATTCAAAGAACCGATTGTTCGTCATACGTGTGTGGGGCCCAAAAATGTTTCGTAACCATTGGATCACTACTGTACTAAATTTAAAATTCGATTGAAAAGAAAATACCAAATTGTTGCTTTAACTTAAGGCAAGGAAATTAATCGCACGTGTGCGCCATGAATAATAAGAGGTATCAAAGTCATAGGCGAACATTCATTAGCGACCCGCTATTTATTCCTTCTAAGGAGCTCTGATAGCCTGCTGATTTGATTGCTTTGAAAGAACAAAAATCCAAATTTTAACGATCTTAAGATTGGGACAAGAATCAAAAAGCAGAATAAAGAACCAATTTAAAACATTTTTCTCAAAGTAAAATATCCACACGACACACAGTGGGATTTCAACGGCAGAAATAGGATTTTTTTACCATCCTAATTGTATGATTTGTCGATTTAATCTAACAGAAAAAAATCTAGATAAGAATAATTCAAAACTGTTTTTTCAAAAAACATAATTTTTTTATATAAAAAATTAAGCTAAAGATAGAAAATGTTTTTTCTTCGAAAAATTGAAAATAAAAATTTCAATTTGGTTCCCATTTTTTTCGGATTAAATCTACCTCTGTTGCTATAAAGGTGATTTTTTATTAAAATTTAGAGTTTGATTTTTAAAAGGAAATAAAAAAATTGTGGCATTTTATTGAATATCGAAGAGGAGGTGGGCTATCAAAAATTCTACCTCGAAAATGACGCCTTTCCTTTTTTCAATGGACAAAAAGTTTAAATGCTTTGTCGTGCTTTGTCTTCTAGTTGATAAAAAAATAAAAGTCTGGAGTCTGTTCTAACGATCTATGAAAAAAAATTTACCGCCCACTTACGATTGTCTCAATAAAGTCCATTTTTATGTTAAAAATCACCGGGCAAATGTCTGGATATTAAGAAAAAAGTCATTGCATATGTTAAGGATGATCAGTATTCGTTAACGCTTTATTATAGTTTCTGATGGCAATGTTTATAAAAAATTAAGAACTAACTAAGAAATTACAAAAACAAAACATTATATTAAAATTTTTGTTTACGAATGTGAGAACATACGAAACTATGATGCCATTTATACTGAAAAGGCAGTTATCCAGTGGAAGTACCCCTAAGGACTGTCAGATTTGAACAATTTTTCGTATATATTCGTTTTTGAGTATAAACAACATTCTGACAAAGTTTCATTAAAATCGGTTGAGTTTTAGATGTAGCTGCCATACAAAACTGCATGTGGTGGTCTATGGGGGGTACCCGAAGGGGTGAACCGATTTCGATAAATTTTAGTTTATATCTTGATGACCTCAATTTACATCCGCATAACAATTTTCATTGTGATAGGACTATTCCTTTTATTTTTTTGCCGCACGATGTATGGAGAAATCCCACTGTGCGACATCGAAATCCACAAAATCCACGTTTTCAACGTTATTTTAAGATATCAAAATAATAGGCGTATTGAATTAAATTATTTCATGAAATTTTTTCCTAAAATTACGCAAAATAAACAAAATAATTTAGCATACTTTTTTGGGTACTTTCGATAAAATTAATCGAGGAAGTATTTATTTTCCTAGAATGTAAGCTAGGTTTTTTGTTTCTCAAACTGTTGCAATTACAATTTCTAACACAATGAACCACTTACTTTCTTTGAAAATATTTTAACGCGACGTTAATCAATATTCAAAGTACTGACGTACCTACCTGCGTAACAATTTTTATTTCCAAATCAATACTATTATATAGGTACTCGTATATGCAACTAAATTTCGGGCGTTCCGTGAGACTGGTGAAGACATGCTGCTTTTAGTTCAGTCACGTATTCAAGCCAGTCAGGCGAACAAATTAAGGAGACCGCCTTAAAGCAAAATTTACGATTTTGCTTGTTTATCGGTTATTTGCCAATGGAGTGTGCTTGTTTTATTCACAAATGCTTGTTCTTCTCGCCACGCACACATTTGCCGGAACTTTTTAGTTACTATGTTTTTGGAACTCCTAAGCTCTGGGATCAGTTCTAGTTATGTAGCTTGCGAAAATCTTTCAGCTTCAGATTGACTCAAACAAGAAAGAACACGCGAAAAATACTCTCCGGTGCGTGTGTGTGTGTGAAACTTTCTGAATATAACGACCCATGTCATTTAAGCCACAAGTTCAACGGAAAAAGTCACCAAAAAAAAGAGAAGAAAAAAACGCCGCTAAAATGGAACATGCGAACATGCATTCGAATAAGCAATTTTACATGACGCGCGCAATTGGTTCCTCTGCGATAATTACGCGCTCAAGTAGACTTACACTTCACCCATATCCTCGTGCGATTGCTTTAGCTCACGTTTGAGGTACCTACCTACTGGAAAAAAATTACTCGATTCCTTTTGAATTAGGGGTTTTTTTTTTTTTTGACGATGGTAAATTTGTTTGAAGCACGCGATTAATTTATCGTCGTTGATTTGGGGAGCTCGTTTATGGCGCAAATTCTCTTTGCACTTCGACTCAAACAGTTGAAAGAAGGAAAAACAAGAAGCGAAAAGAAGAAGGAAACTAAAAAATTAAAAGCCACAGCCAGGAAGCAATGTTTACACACTTTCTTTACTGATTCAATTCCATACCCAACACTTGCTCGCACGCTAATGAAAAGATCAATAAAGTATGACGTAATAAGATTATTACAATCGATTGTACTTATTTATGGCTGACGTAACGAAATCAGGGGGGGTTGCTGAAAAACTATTTCTTTAAAGCTCATTTTCGAAATTGAAAAGCCGTAATAAGGTATTTCAAATAATGATTTTTGAAATTGAAGAGGAAATGAAGTAGCTTGAATAAGAATATTTGCACAAATTTATAATGATGATTTCCAAGGAGAGGCAGAATCAAGTTTAAGAGGTAAGATTTTGTGGCATTTAGGAAAGAATTTTATGAAAATATTCTTCAAATACCATATGCATTGCGGGGGGTTTGGGATTTGATACTTTCTCGTAAAAGTAATTGGAAAAACGTTACATTTTGTACCAATATTTTTTTTTGAAATTAGCTGCTAATATAAAAATGGTAGCCTTGGACATTTTTTGTCTTTAAATTTGATATTTACCACTTTGTGGATTTTTATTTACATAAATGTATCTCGTTAGCGGTAAGGAATATTTTTTTGGTGTCTTCAGCAAAGTTGTTGATATTGAATAGGAGAAAAAAAAATGCGGAACAAAATTACCCTGAAAAGGTACATCTAATGACTTGAAATTTAAAAAATTCCCCTTTTTTACCATACTTCGTATGTTTAATGTGGATTAAGCAAACGGCGTATGCCGCGCGTCTGTTCAACAAAAAACATTAGGACCATAATAGAAGGTCTATTATATTATATTGGAACCACAGATGGTTTATATATATATATATATACAGATTAATATTTTTTCGTAAGTGCACTAACCTTCTAAGAATTGTTTTTTTTCGAAAAAGACTATCCAAACAATTTTTTTTTTTTTGTTTTTGATAAATTTTGCTAAAAATATTTTTTCCCTATTTCTTGTATCCTAAATTGACGGCCTCCGTGGCGCAGTTGCTTGAGATGCCAGTTCGGTCGTGCATGTTTTTGTTGTCCAAATTCCCTAATGATATCACAACGGGCCGATATGCGGCCTACGTGTGTCACCCTTCCCGGTGGCAGCCACGCTTAACAAACTAACTACAGTCGACCCTCGTTAATTCAAATCTGCGATAATTCAAACCTGTGCGACATTTTAGAGGTCATGTTTTGTAAACAAAAATTTGACGACTGGTTTTGAAAGTGCTCGGTGAGTACAACCACGCCTCATACTCAGTTTTGTCAAGTCACCTCTACTTTTTTTTTAAATAGACTTTAAAAAGTGGAGCCGAGAATTAAATTACTCACTTTCTTATGGCTATATCTCACAAGCCGTTCAATATTTTAATTTTCTATCTATCACAATTCATAGCTCTGAACTCATTTTGAATAGTTTTAGTACAAACCGACCCGAAAAAACTCTATCTAGTAGGTGCAAATTGCAAAAATTCCTAAAAATTTGACGTGTTTTTTATCATATTTTATTTTGTATCGCCTATAGCTCCCAAGGCAATAAAGATTTTTTCCAAATTTTTTGATGCAAATATAAAAAGTCTATAACTAAACAACTCCTTCATATACACGAACTGCATCCGAGCACTACTTGATACCGTTTTGCCGCTGCAAGGTTGAACAATTTTTACCAAAAATAGGAAGAAAAAACGCAAAATCACCCTTTGGGTATGCACGTAATTTTTGAACCCAACGCAAATGGTTCCGAACTATCAAAATATTATTTAATCAGTGTTGCAATGTTTTCTTTTCTGGATAATCTGCCATGGCAAAAAGGGATTTAGAAGTTTTTTCCCTGGCAGAATATCCAGAAAAAAAAACACAGAAGCACAAAAAGATATGATATGATATGAAAAAAAAGTAAAATTGTACTTAAAATATAATCTACGTTTGCCATTTTTTTATGTATATTTGCAGGCTCTCAAACTTTATCACGATAATTCGCATAACTCAGATCGCCTTGGCTTAAAAAGTTCTTCTTGAAGACTCTGAGTCGAGGTCTGCCAAGGGCAAACGATTAGGCAATTATTTAAGTATCAAATGCGGCATCTTCATCTTCAAGACAAAATTTGAATTCTGGACGTAGTGTACGCAGATTATTAAGACCCGTTTGTTTAAAGTTTTTCCAATTTCGAGATGCTTTCGATTATCGTAACGAAAAACTTTAATGGCTTAAGAGAAAAAACGATTTTTCTAGTCTTCACAATCCTACGGCCCCGAAGGGATATTCTCTATTTCTATTGAGATAAGAAAATTCGTTTTCATAATTAATCATGTTCGAGATGTTTCTAAAGCAAATTTTTTTTTGTTAACTAAACGCTTGTGTAAACTTGAAAGTCACCCCCAGAAATTTCGTATCTCATTTAGACGAAACAATGACACTATTTTTATCCCATTCTCAACAGCATGAGAAAAACATATTTTTTCTTTATATTAATTCTTGTATGATTTCCTAGTTTTTGTTAAAAAAAAAACCATGTGGTTTTTGTTGATAAGATGACAAGAAAAACAGAGAAATTGCAAAAAATTTTCTGAAACATTTGCATAAAATACCGATAAATTAAAAGCGATAAGTAAGGTTTGATTATGTGAAGGGAAATTGCTATTCTTTTAGAAGCTATTTCTCTAAAAAGTTCCACAGAGAGCAAAAGAAAAAATTGTATATGAAATTTTTCATATTTGAGATAATATTAAGCTTATGGAGCCACTCTATGTTGAGTCTTGAATTAATAATTTGGTTTTTCTTAAGTTGCTTTGAAATGCATAAAAGTCCTTTACGTAAATTTCTTCATTTCTGCTTCAATTTATTTAAAAAATTTTACGGAATATAAAGACAGGAAAAAATATTCAAAAGCCTCACACTCTGCTTTGTGATTAACATTTTCTTCATCTCAACAAAATAAAAAAAAATAGGTCCCTTTCTCTTCCCTTGGACTCGTCTTTTTTGTTGAATAGAAATTTGAAAAATCACTGGGGTTTTTGATAAGGGTAATTGCGGGAAACTTTTTGAACGGTATTTAGAAGTCACACTCATTAATTTACGGTTAATTGGGGTAATTTATAAAAAGCTTAAAAATTTGGAAAATGTCCATTAATCTATTAAGATTTAAAAACTTTGAAGCGTAAGAACTTTAGAAGCCTATCACGATTTCTGTTTTGAAAACATGTCCTTTACTTTAAACGCTCACAATTAAGCCAACAAGAAGCGTAAATTTGCTATTTCCCAGAAAAATGTGAAAAAAAATAACGCGATATCATGCCAAACCAATTAAATTAAATCCTATTTTAAATTATATATAAGGACATATTACCCTCTTAATGCTGTGACATGTAATTTTCTGCTACTCTTGCTTTTTATGTGGATTATCCTTAATAATATACAGCTGGAAACTGTAAAAAACCCTTTTTCGATATCATTGTGTGATTTTAAATGAATTTTAATTTTTCTTGGTCTTTTTTTTTTCTTACTCTTTTCTTTACACAGGCTTAAGCTTGTAATTTCAATTACGTTTTTTAAGAACCTCAATTCTTTTTTGCACGACGTATTTCACGCAACCTTTCACTGTGAAAAAATTTGCATAAAATTTTATGATTCTTTATAATTTAATAAGATGTCGTGAAACATGTCATTGCTGTTGTTTTCGTTGATGTAATTGCGAATGATTTTTTTGCCTTTCGCCAGGAGCGTGTTAATGTCCAAGGACACGTCGCACAGTGAGATTTCAGCGGCAAAAATAGGAATTTTTGAACATCCTAATTTTATGAGAAAACTCTAGATAAGAATAATTCAAAACTGTTTTTTCAAAAAACATAATTTTTTTATATAAAAAATTAAGCTAAAGATAGAAAATGTTTTTTCTTCGAAAAATTGAAAAAAAAAAATTTCAATTTGGTTCCCATTTTTTTCGGATTAAATCTACCTCTGTTGCTATAAAGGTGATTTTTTATTAAAATTTAGAGTTTGATTTTTAAAAGGAATCAAAAATTGTGGCATTTTATTGAATATCGAAGAGGAGGTGGGCTATCAAAAATTCTACCTCGAAAATGACGCCTTTCCTTTTTTCAATGGACAAAAAGTTTAAATGCTTTGTCGTGCTTTGTCTTCTAGTTGATAAAAAATAAAAGTCTGGAGTCTGTTCTAACGATCTATGAAAAAAATTTACCACCCACTCACAATTGTCTCGATAAAGTCCATTTTTATGTTAAAAATCACCGGGCAAATGTCTGGATATTAAGAAAAAAAAAATCATTGCATATGTTAAGGATGATCAGTATTCATTAACGCTTTATTATAATTTCTGATGGCAATTTTTATAAGAAATTAAGAACTAACTAAGAAATTACAAAAACAAAACATTATATTTAAATTTTTGTTTACGAATGTGAGAACATACGAAACTATGATGCCATTTATACTGAAAAGGCAGTTTTATCCAGTGGAAGTACCCCTAGGGACTGTCAGATTTGAACCATTTTTTGTATATATTCGTTTTTGAGTATAAACAACATTCTGACAAAGTTTCATTAAAATCGGTTGAGTTTTAGATGAAGCTGCCATACAAAACTTCATGTGGTGGTCTATGGGGGGTACCCGAAGGGGTGAACCAATTTCGATAAATTTTAGTTTATATCTTAATGACCTCAATTTACATCCGCATACCAATTTTCATTGTGATAGGACTATTCCTTCTATTTTTTGCCACACGATGTATGGAGCAATCCCACTGTGCGTCGTAATGGTCGAAAGCGCGCGCGAACAAAAGGTTACGTATGTATGGAACTACAATATATAGAGTCGGTTAAAGTACGTATAAGCTCCGGGCGAGTTGACAAACAACGCGCCTTCAAGATGCTTCTTATGCGTACACGAAGCTAATGTATACAACAAAAAGGGCGTAAATTTCAGTTATCAATGCGTAGCTGCAACACAATGATGATTTATAGCGACCGAAATGGGGAAACTGTAATTAATCCAACAAATTGCACAGGTCAACAGTGGTTTTGGTGCCGCGATTTCATCAAGAATTTAAGAATTTTGGAAAGGGTTGGTATTGGACTGAAAATTTGGATGATATGGTATAAATTCTCTTGTTTCAAATACAACAAACCAACGCTCACTATATTCAACTGAACTTATCTAATAGGTTCACCTTCCCATAGATAGTGATATTGGCTTTGAAACGATTCCAACCATAATAAGCTAGTAGAGCGGTAGTATATATTTTTTTCCGTAAAAAGTTCAACAACTGAAGAATTTTTTTTTATCCGCAATTCTCAACGGAATCGCGGCACCAAACAAAAATATTCAATTTGCAGAGCTGTGTTATTTATAGTGGTTTCGAAATTTCCTGCGTTCAACTTTATTTCAAAAACTTGCGGACAATTAAAAGCATTTTGTCTCATTTTGAGGTAAGCTCGGTTTTCCGAACTTTTTTATTTTATTTTTTTAATTTTTTTTATTATTATTTTTTTGCTCTTTCACATTATCACCCGAAAGAACATGATCACATTACACGCTTCTAAACACAACGACATGCTTGTTAAGTTCGAAAAACTCGATAAGCACACAACAGAAGCGTGCTGCAAAGCTTTTTTGCGGCTGGTATACACACAAAAAGGAAATAACATCAGATATGCTGGATGTTGTTTCCCCTACTTTTTTCTCACTTTCATAGCCATTTTTCATTTTCGCATACAGAAGATTCTACAAATATACGCGATAAATATGTTTGAAGTCTTTTAAAGAATGGTTATCATTTCATTATGAAAGTAAAATGGAAAAAACATCTCTCAAATATTATTGCCAAGTAACTTCGGTTGTAAATGACATCTTCCACCATCATTCTCGACACATTTCAATAAATTAGTTGCGTATGAGTGTTGAAGATTCGTACGAAATGACGTTACTCATACGCAGGTACGATCAGCATGAGTAGAACATTAATCACTAGAGTGTAAAGAGGATGAGCAATCGAAATTTTAAAATGCTTTTTTTTTTAATAAAGAAAAAATTTATTGCGGAAAACATAAATTGGAGTGATTTAACCCATTACCGCATACGAACCTAAATATGGTTTCTGACAACAACAAAAAAAACCGAAACATACAAAAATAAAAAAAGTAAATGACACATAAAGACTGTCCCAGAAATAACTGTCCTTTTTTTTTTTATTGCACAAAAACCAATGATGTTTTTTTAAAAATTCTTTCAGTTTATTATTAAGTGAACATTACAAAATAAATAAAAATTTTAATTACACTGAAAAAAATACACTTAAAAAAAATTATACACTTTTTGATTAAGGTCCTCCATTAGGTTTTTTACCGACCTTTCGTTCACCTTAGTGTATTCCCGAAGCCATTTATGTCGAAATATTTCGATGTTCTTCGCAGTTTGTTTGGTCTTCTTAAGGTTCCTTTGGCTTGGTACCAATCCATCTATCTATCCATCTATCCATCTGCTAGGTCAGGCCAAAATAGTACTGAACCTTGGTGTTGACATATGAAAGGCAGCAAACGCCGGTCCAGACACTCTCTGATGTAAATTTCGGTGTTGATTGTGCGATCCGTCACAAATTCCTTACTTCGAAAGCCACATTTGCAAATGGCCAGTCACACCATGTATTTCTTTGGAATTTTGGTATGTTTTTCGGTGGTATATTAAGAGGATGCTCCACCCCTTCTCACCGCAGTATAATATCCGTGTCCAGGTAACTGCTTGAAATCCACTTTGCAATACGTTTCATCGTCCATGATCACGCAATCAAATTTTGGCAGGTAATCGCGATACAGTTTTCGAGCCCTCCTCTTGGCTTCGGCGTCCTTTTCTTCTGACCTATCAGGTACTTTTTGTACTTTATAGCTCCTTAGGTTGTAACGTTAAAAGATGAGAGTTTTTCGCAATTTTAAGTCCATAGAGGCACTTTTTCCGTTTAAGTTTGCTCTGCATTTTTTTTCTCCTATTCATTAGCAACAACTTTGCTGAAGACACCAAAAGAATATCCCTGACGGTTAACGAGATAGAGCTATGTCAAAAAATCGAAAAAATGGTCAAAATTGTTTCTGGAATCTTCAACTTCAGTACGCGATATCTCAAAAATTGGCCTCTAACTTTGGGAAACGACTAGCCCCATTGGAATAAGCGTACTCGAATTAGGTTTACCCACTAGGATTGCCCGATGAGATTTCCTAGACTAGCTTTTTGAAGCCTTAATAAATGGTTTTAATGCGAAAACGTTTTTTTGCCTCTTTTTTGGCAAATAATGCAGTAAAGGGTTAAAAAAAACTTTTTACAGCGAAAAAAGATTATTTTTCAATTATATAATATTTCATGCGGAAAATGCCTGAAACAATCATATTTCCATATTTCCAGAAAAATATGTGAAAAACGTTGTTTTTACTTCAGAATCAATTTCCTTTCTTTACCAAATGTTGCTGAATGATTTCATTTTATTTAAGGCTTTTTTTTTAAAGCTTCCGAAAGGTACAGTAAATAGCCTCTTTTAAAACACTCTGAAATCTCTTTAAACCCAAAAATTTTTATTTTTTCAATTTCTTTTCAACGAAGCAAGAAGGTTCCATCATAAAGGCAAACAAAAGCATTTTCAAGATTATAACTTTAAAATTAAATGACCGCTTTAATGGAAATTTTCGTATCCATGAATTTTTATGGTACACGCATTCCTTTTTTCCACCTGAAAAGAACTTTAATTTTCGGGGTCATCGTAAAAAAAGAAAAAAGGAAAAAAGTGAAAAACATTTACCCTTACGAGTATTTTTTACGATGCCAGCCCACATTGAATTGAATAGGGAATTTTGAACGTCGCGTGCTTTGAGCTATTCGCATGCGGCATTCTGAATGTACTCAGCTCGAAACAAAAGAAAATAAAGGCGAAACATTGCAGGAAACGAAAAAAAAAAATGAAAATGGAAAGGAAAAGGAAAAAGAGAAACCGTCAAGTGGTCATCACGAAAACAAGAAACATTCTCACTACATCCAGCACTTGGTGTGCACACGACGTGACGTGCTTATTCGATATGCTAACTAAAAAATTAAGATGTGGAACGGTGGGGAATGCTGGAAATTGTTTTGTTGCCTCAACACGGGAAAGAATTGAAGTTCGTAGAACTGAATAAAGTAGGTACACACCGCAACAAATATGCTAAAAAGTCCGCAGGAAAAACAGCCAAAACCTGGTCAAGCCAAGATATTTTATTTATTTAATTTTTTTTTTTTCTTTCTTCCCTCCCAATTCATTTCTGGAAAAAGAGGAAAATTTCGGAAGGGTCGTTACTGCCAAAATGTTGGGTCGCGGTGGGTGCTGTGACGCTATTGTTTACACATTTTTTCCCGGCCTTTTTTTTTTTGTTCGTCATCGTTGTTGTTTGTGTTGTTGTTGGTTTGAGCGATATTTTCGTTTTTATATTTGGCGTTTTGTTCTGTATTTTGTCGTAACACATACATAGGTATGTATATTGCCGTTATCCTATCGCGAGTATGGATTTTTTCAAAGAAATCGAAGAGCTATGCGTGGAAACACGAAATAAAACAACCGCTGGGACAATTGGTCGAGCCATCCGACTGGCAGAAGGTGTTCTTTTCTTATTAGTTTATTAACGAATATAATCGACGTCAAAGATGAACAAAAAATATATAAAAATTTACAACGTGTAACCGTGGAAAAGGGTTAAAACAAATAGGTTAAAGGATGTTTGTATAATTTCTGTTTTTCTCATTTAATAAGATGGTTGAAATCTCTTATATCCCAGTAGTCAGCGGAGCCACCACAACACTATCGATTTCACTAGTCACTGGGTGTCGGGGATCGGTCCCTTTCCTATCCAAGACGCTGGCGAATTTAACATTACGATCTCATTGTCGGGGACAGGTCGTCCTTTTATGCGCCACCTTTAACCAGTCATTTCGCTAGCGAAAAGGGGCAGGAAAATGGCCTAGCACCAGCGACTGAGAAAAAAGTAAAAATTTCATTTTTTGTTTTGACTTTTTCTAAATTTATTTATTATTATTAATTATTATATTTTTTTGTTTATCTATTTTTTATTATAAATCTTTTTTATCTTCCTTCTCTTAAAATTTTCTCGCCTCCATCGAGCCTCGAACCGCTGACCACCAGATCGGTGGGCGAACGCCTGAACTATTACGCTAAACGAACGAATTTAATTTCTTGGTCAAAATGCTCACTTGAGTTTAGCGTTGTTCAGATTTTGGGAAACGTATTTAACGAATTTTTTCACTCCAAAAATTGTTTACTTGAAAATGAACCATTAAAAAAAAAAAATAATAAAACCTTAAAAATTTAGGGGATAATGTTTGTCTTCCAAAATAACTGAACTATGAACAAAAAAAAAAAAACTCTAATTTATAAAAGAAGTAAAAAATTTAGGAAAAATTCTCGCCGCCCGCAGGGATAGAACCCCGAACCACCCGGCTGTCGAGTCATAGTTTGAACCACTGAGCTATCGAACGCTTGACGGGCAAATGATCAGAATGCGACCTAAAAGCAGACAACAGCAAAAACAATCATACGCAGCGAATAGGGAAATGTGAGCTGAGGCCTATCTACTCTTTCAGGTTCATGTGGTAGGTGAAATGGCTAGTCATCAAGGACTGGCACTTTGGCATGTCACAAATATCGGGGGCGACCTACTGACTACTGGGATGGTATGGTACATATATACATATATAGGTACAGTGGTATTTGATCAGTCTTACCAGGTAATAATTTGTGTCTCTGTCTACTCGATTATTTAAGAAACTTACGTTCGTAACTATTGGTCAGACTATGGTCTTTGTTGAAGAATTTCTCGAGTTCCTTCAATGACTTGGGTACATTTAAGGGTCTTTAATATTATTTCTTAAATAATTTTTACGTTCGAAAATTCAAGAGAAATCTGCTACATCATTTTCTTCTTTATTTTTGATATCCTCTAGAAAACATTTACCAACATCTTGACTAAAGCTTATGAGTTATGGATGCTAAGGATTTCCATTCGAAGACACAGAACCTCATTTTCTGAAAAAGTTATTCAAGCAATAAAATTCCTTTTAACATGAGAAAGTATACGGAATGTAAAACTTTGAAGCGATTCTTCACGAAAACGGCACACTTTCCGACTAAAGAAATTATGACACATTGCCACACATTTAATGACTTGAATATACAAAAAGCATTATTTGGGTTTCTATGGGTACTGGATTAAATAAAGTCATCGGTGCACTTAAGCAGCTGTGGTCCTTTCACAGACGACCAGACGACATAGTGTATTTGAAACTTTTTTGGTGTTTATAAACTTAATAAATTATTTAATGGAGCCGAATAAGTTAACAAAACATATAAAAAAAAGCATAATATCTCGAGGCACTCCTACAAATTTTTAGAATATTTTAAGTATGAAAAAATAAAATAAAAGCATCAAAGCCTCTCAAAATGTGAAATGTCAAAACGCCTAAATTCGTTTCGTATCCTAGAATTTTCAAGGGCATTTCTTTAAGTTTAGAGGGCAGAACTAACATCCCCACTTAGAGGTTTTTCATTAAGCCTGTTCTCATTCATAAATTCAAATATTGGGTGAGGTCACACGCAAATTTTCATCATCCATTTCGGCAAACGTTCTTTTTTTTTCTTTTCTTTTTATAAATATTCTTACAAGATAAGCTCCACACCTATTCCAATGAATTATTATTATTTTTTTTTTTTTCAAATTTCTTGTCAGTCAAAGGTTTTAAGGGAATAGCGGATTAAAGCTTAAGCAGATAATAAATTGCGGCAAAGGTGCCCATGGCAACAAAGACACTAAATGCGATGGTATATATTAAATTGAAATTTAGGAATCTATGGAAAAATGATGGAAATGTCATTCTTCAAGTCATGAAACATCGTAACTTTCACATTCTGACTTTTTAAATTGAGTTAATCGGCATTTTTTCGCTGATGACTTTTGCAGAAAGGTCTTTTAATAGGCAGCCATGCAGCGAAGCTCTGGTGTAATCACTTAGATAGTCAATATAACTGAATTCTTTCACAAATAAAATATCATTTCCAATGACATTTCTACGCAAACTGACAAGGTCATGACATTTTTATTCCGATACGGAATTGGTAGCGGTTTGCTCGATACACTAAGAAGCTTCTGAAAGCAATGCATTCGTATTGATCTCTATTCGTATCTCTATATCTTTTCCTTATCTCTATCTTTCTCTACTTTTATCCATCTGAATATACCTCTCTATCCCTCTCTGTCTCTCTCTCTATCACTCTCTCTGTCTCTCTCTGTATCTTTCTCTGTATCTTTCTCTGTCTCTCTCTGGTTCTCTCTATCTCTCTCTATCTCTCTCTATCTCTATCTATATTTTTCCCTATCTCTATCTTTCTCTACTTTTATCCATCTGAATATACCTCTCTATCCCTCTCTGTCTCTCTCTCTCTCTTAAACGACATAAGCCAAAACTACCAAACGGAAGTATTTGGAAAATACTTGGCCGCGAAAATTTAATACGTAAAAATTTTACCCTAATAATTGTCTTTTTAAATAAAATGTTATTCTATTATTTCGGAGGCATTTACTGCATGTATGATATGTTGTACATTCCAAGTCGGAAGTTAATTCGTTTGGCGGTTCAAAAGTTATAAGTATTTTTTTCATTTTTGGAGGTAGGAGTGGGCGGATCACGCCCATATTTTGCAGTAATATTCCAATGAGTGAAAGGTATGTACGTTCCAAGTCCGAAGTGAATATGTTCAGTAGTTCAGGAGTTATTAGCATATTTCATTTGTGGGGGAAGCAGTGGGCGGATCACGCCCATATTTTTCAATAACATCCCAATGTGTCCAAGGTATATATGTTCCAAGTTTGAAGTGAATATGTTAAGTGGTTCAGAAGTTATGAGCATTTTTCTATATGCGACGGCGCTCCTTTCCAAGAATGCGGAATGTATTCTATGTATGTACGCATGTACAATATTGCATCAGCTTTTCTTTCTAAATGCTTTGCGGTAGCATTTGTTTACATACATATATAAAAATGCTCGTAACTTCTGAACCACTGAACACATTCACTTCAAAATTGGATCATATATACCTTGGACCCATTGGGATGTTATTGAAAAATATGGGCGTGATCCGCCCACTGCTTCCCCCACAAATAAAATATGCTAATAACTCCTGAACTACTGAACATATTCACTTCGGACTTGGAACGTACATACCTTTCACTCATTGGGATATTACTGCAAAATATGGGCGTGATCCGCCCACTCCTACCTCCACAAATGGAAAAATACTTATAACTTCTGAACCACAAAACTTCGGACTTGGAATGTTGTATGTGTGTACATATAGATGTAGGTACATATGTACATATCGTTAGCTTCGGATAGAAAGGGCGTATCATTTGTTTTTTCAAAAATAAGATTTTTAATTTTACTAGTGGTCCACTCTGAAATGCACCCCCAAAAAAATATAAAACCAAGCCTAAAACACAATTTTTTGTATTTTTAAATTGCCATTATGCTTAAAAAAAATTTTTTAAACACATATGTTGCTTTTGAGTTTTATGGAGTGTTTTCCTTCTCTTGTGAAGTAACAAAAAAATGAGTTACATGGTCGCCGTGAGGGGGTTACAAATGCGGAATTGTCTTTAAGTTTTTAATTTTTTTTACATGAAGTGCGTTAATTTTTGTTATTAAATGTATAATATGAAATAATATTTTTAGTATATTTTATTGTACTTGACTTTGTAACGAAATCATGGGAATGTTCAATTTAAAGCTAAATATGGAAAAATAACATAATCTTAAGCTCGATGAGATATATATTTCGCTTTTAAAATTTAACAAGAGGCCGAAAAAATGCGGAATTGTCTTTAAGTTTTTAATTTTTTTTTACATGAAGTGCGTTAATTTTTGTTATTAAATGTATAATATGAAATAATATTTTTTGTATATTTTATTTTACTTGATTTTGTAACGAAATGATGGGAATGTTGATTTCGTGGGAGCTTTGTATACTACTCCAACGCAGCAATACACCACCCTTCCCCCTTCGAACTACTACCCACTAGAGGTGGAAAACAATCAATGTTAACATAATGGTAAAATTAATAAATAAATGGTAAAAATAAATTCCATTAAATTAAATTCTAACAAGCTTAGTAGTTGATGAAAAACAATAGATTGTCGTAGAACACCATCAATAGGGTAAAACATTTAAAAACATCGTCGATGTATCCCACAATCGTGCACTATTGATGGTTTCTGATAACTAACAATTTTTTTCCATCAACTAAGGTTGTTAGAATTAAATCAAACTTAATCTATTTTGCATTTTTAACTTTCTTTTCATTATTGTTTATTTTAACTTAAAAACATCGATACTATCGATGTATCGATGTTAACATCGATTTTTTCCCACCTCTACTACCCACTCGGGAAAAATCTGTTCTGCCGTGCCTGCTCTTCAATATCACGACAGATATATTCGCATAATGCTTAAATATTTCATTAGATAGAATAACATTTATAAATAGCCGTGGATAAGAAATTATGGTTTAATTCAACACCTAAAAGTATGCGCGCAAATACTTTCGAGTTTCGGACTGTACTAATTTGTGAAAGAATGCCAACTTATACACGTATTGAGCAAGGATTTTTGGATTAATGCGAATATTTTTATATCCTAACAAAATCTCAGCAAATAAATGCTTTAAAATGTATAGTCAGCCCTATTCTAAATGGAGTTTTTCCCCCAAAAATTTTACTCGGCGAAAAAAGGAAGTTTATTTTAAGCCCCAATAAAGAAAGGAGAGTGATTACCTTTGCTTTAGGCGTTCGAAGTTCTTGAGCCCTATATATTCCCTTCTCCAGCTTGTGTACAATGGGAGGATTTTCTTTCAAACCCGGTAACATTTAGCATCGATCTGAACGTTTCTTTTAAATATTCAAATGCATACTTTTAGGTCGTCATTTAACCATTTAAGGTTGTTTGCAATTAGAGCTGGTTTTGAGTGTGAAAAAACTCTTTCTTGTCTTCAATGTGGGCTCAAATGAGGGAACTTCACTCTATTTTATATGACTGCCCGCTGAAAAGACTTGAACATTGGCCAAAGTACATACCTATATATTCAACCTTGGAGTCCCAGTAGAGGAGAAAGTTAATATTTACATTAACAAATTGTCAATTACAATTATAATCGCTTGATTTATTACGAAGCGCTTTGAAGATATGAATCACAACTTCATTTATTTGATTTGATTTCCCGCAGGTCCCCAAAAAGATCTCCACACGAAATACATATATGTATGTATGTACAGAAGACCTTATAGCGAAGATTGAAACTTTGAAAATTTGACGAAAAAACTTTTTCGTATAAAATAATACTCAACTCAAATAAGAGATCTTAAACAAAATTATTACAAGCAATGAAAACGCTTGAAAACGCTAAGGCAAAACCACTTCATGTTGTGTTTACTGCCTTCCAGTTCTCATTCCACCAAAAAGTCATTAGCAAAGTAATCAAAAATGTAACTACAAGGACACAAATATGGATTAAAGAAAAAATAATAAAAAAAAATAAAAAATATGGGTATATACAGGGTGTTCCATGCTCAATAGATCAAAAAAAAGGAGGTGATAGGGGGCTCCAGACGGACCAAAAATCGTATGGCAGGGGGGGCTCGCAAATGCACCCCTGAGGTGTTACATGCAAAAAACAATAAATTGCCTTTTTCACTGGTGCTCCTCACTTACAGGCCGTAAATTCAAAATCACATATGATATAAAAAGCTTGGCGGTTTTCCGTTAATACTGCATACTACGATTTTAAATAATTCAACTCCGTTTTCTCTGGTACTACCATCTAAGCCCAAAATAGTGTAATTTTGGCTTTTAAGAGAAATACGATCGAGCCGCTTTTTTTTACTCTTTTCGAAAACTTTGAGTTTTTCTCTTCAAATTGATACCATGGTTGCTAAAAAAAAGTTTCACAATCAATGCAAAACTAAGGTTTGAAAATAATTATTTTGTATTTTTGACTCCCAGAAAAGTTATTTTAATCAAATTTATTGAGCACACTTTTAGGCAGCATGAGAAAAAGAAAAATCTAAGAAATTTAAAAATTTCCGAATAGTGTTTTAGTTTTACATATCCGCCTAAAAGTATGCTCACCAATTTCGTCGAATTCTTTCCGCGCCTCTAGCTCCTTACGAGTGCAAGATGAACCCCCCTTTCCGTACAATATTTTTCTTGTATGGGTTCCCCCTATCACCTCCTTTCTTTTTATACATTGAGTATGGAACACCCTGTATAAGAAAAAACAAATGGTACAATGAAAACAGAAGCAGAAATTTACCTTCACGAATTTCTCAATTACTTAATTCCTTGCAGCTAGATTTCTGCCTTGTATGTACGGCGGTCTTATTGTTCTTCAATTAAAACCGACACTTTCCAATGCAAATTTCCAAATATTTTCTCTCTAAACGGAGTTATTTTTACAAGAGTTTAATTGCTTTTTGATATTCGCTTCTTTTGCGGAACGTAAATTTATGACAACATTTAAAAGTGACTATTTAAACTGTACGCAATATTTTTTTTCTTTTGATTAATTGATTAATTTAAATTATTTATTGTTCTTACGAATAAAGAAAGACAAATACACCGACTTTGAAATTTCACACTTAATGCAATTATTTCACAAATAAATTTTTCTTCACTATTAATTTGATTTTCTTTACTTTTCTTCTTTTTGTATTTTCTACGAAGTGTGGAGTGAGTTTTATGAATTTTTTATTATTTTTTTTATTTTCCTATTTATGTGTTTTTCGTATAATTTATACTTTTTCCGACTTCCCAAAGACACACAATCAAAGTAAGTTGTACACAAACAGCGAAGGACAGACAAATAGACGGCCAAAACTAGGCTCTAAAGGGGAAACATAATTTATTGCTTTGTTTTTTTTTTTTCTTTTTTATTTGCCTTCTTCGCCTTCTTTCTGCTGTTTATTGTTGTTTTTTTTTTTTTCTTCAAAACTATCGGCCAAAATTTGAACGTTTCGCCAAATCGAATTTAACGTTTCAGTTGAAGGAACGCGTGGAGCGTTTCAGTTTGTGTTGGGCTCCTTCTAGTGGGCTTCCCAAACGTGGAAGGAAAGTCGCAAGAAAGTAGCGCCAAAATGGCTTATTAGCTTTACTACTTTGCTTATATAAGTTTAACGATTAACGATTTTATTGAAAATTCCCTTGGGCAAAAGGGATTTTATTTGAAATTTTATTAAAATTATTTCATTAGTTTTTTTTCACACTAAACAATTAATTTAAAATTATTAATTAATAAAATGATTTTTTTATTTATTTTTATTTTAATTTTACAATATTTTTTTCTACTTTGAGTTTCATCGTTTTGAATTGGTTTTTGAATTTCTTATTAGATTTTTGAATTTCTGTTGAGAGACTTGAAATTCGCGCTCACTTTTCAAATTTGTTGTTAACACGAACAGAGCCTCACGAAAACTGTGGAAAAGCCATCGCGAAATTCTCGAAATACTGTTAAATGTAAGAAGCTTTTTAACGAACATTTCGAGCTTTCGAATGCGGCGGGTGGCTTTTAACGTCGTCCCATTTGAACATTCGATTGTGTGTCCTTTTTGTTTTTCATAGTTCAACATGTGTTACAGGTGATTTTCAGTCGGAAGAAGGCACATTGTCATTTCTTTTTATGCATTTTTTATTTTTTTATTTTTATTTCAATTTTGTTTTTGAAAGAAAAAATAAGGACAATGAATGTGAAAGCCTGGCAGCATCGTTCACAGGATTCACATACATTTAGACAATATATCATCATAGCCCCCGAAAATGCATGTGGAGTAGGAAGCACAAACATTGTATATAAATATTTTATACAAACATTTATGCAATTAGTATTTGATATGGAGGCATGTTGTTTTGTTATCATCATTTAGGAAACATCCTTAACCTCGGACAACATTTTCGATGTGATATTCAACTATTATATGAATGGAATGGAAGCACTTATTTAAATGGGGTTTTCATCATTATTGATTCGCATTGAAATAATCAAGCATTGCTTAGTTACATCTGTGTAGATTGTTTAGGCATGAGATCCTAAAATAAACACGATAACTATCTTTATCATTATTATTAAGGAAGCATGGATGTGAAGTGCTTTGTTTAACTGTCTTCTATAGTGAAGAAAGAAAAGTTTCCTGCTTTAAAGGTGCGGGAGAACAATAGGTTCTCAAAGAGGGATTTCAACTTTCCTTTTGAATATTAAAAGCGTCTAATTAATTGCCCTAAAGTGGTTGTTTAACTAAGAATGGATGTTTAACCCTTTGTCGCATAAGAAACCGTATTTTGCGGAAAAAAAAAAACATGGAAACCGATACTTTTTGATGAAAAACGACATAAGTATGTATGTATAATTATTTTTGAAGCCTTAATAAAACCATCATGAAGAAAAGGGTTAATAAAACCATTAATTGAAGGGGAAAATTTTCTTCTTGTTTATTATATCACGCAGTAAAGGGTTAATAAAACCATTTACTGCAAAAAAATTCTACTTATTTAATATATCATGCAGTAAAGGGTTAATAAAACCATTTTTAGGGAAAATTTTCCCACTTACTTTAAATAATGATACAGTAAAGGGTTAATAAAACCATTTACTTCAAAAATTCTACTTATTTAATATATCATGCAGTAGGTAAAGGGTTAATAAAACCATTTACTTAGAAAAAATTTCCGACTTATTTAAATTATGATGCAGTGAACGGTGAACAAAAATTGCTGTTTATTTAAATATAAAAAAAATTTCATATTTAATATATCTCGCAGTAAGGGTTAAGTATTGTTAGGTCAAAACCGGTTCATTTCATTCCAGATTTATTAATATAAGTAGGCAGGTGCTAACATTGACTTTTGATTACATAAATACATACATACATAGTATTACATACATACGTGGGTGGGCTTAAAGGATTTGGTTATAGGTAGTAAACAATTTAGTGGAATATTTTGAATAAAGTATTTACTTGAGCTAAAGAACTCACGGTGATAGAACATAGAACCTGCTAAGATTCAACTCGTTATTATTGGTGGACCAACGGAATGGCACGTTCCTTTGCAATAACATTATTAGAAAATCTTCCGCTATTCTAACATACAGAACCATTTCAATATCATTGGAAAATGCATTGCAATGTGTTGATCCAACTATTGAATCATATAAAGCCCAACTAACAAAATAGGTCGAAAATAAGTAGATTCGACTGCGTTTAAGGGCACACTATTTGTTTGACCTGACCTAAATAAAGCAAAATTACGTCCATTCGACGTTGATTCGTCGAAAGTGGGGAATAGAATGGAAGTCGATTGGCAGTAATAATAGGGCATAATAAGGCATTTAGTTGTTAAAGTTAGGGAGTTAAGAATGCAGTTCGACCAAAAATAAGTATAAAAGAAGTCAAAAGGACGTCGAAATTACGAAATTTTCACCTAAATTGGGCTTATGAATTAAATGAATTCAAGTAGAGAAAAAGAGAAAGATATAGGTATAATAATTTCTTACTTATTAATATGTATTTACACATAGTGCAATGAATGAAAGAATGAAAATTCTAGCAACTACTTATGTTATTTGAAAAAAAGAATAAATAAAATATGGGTTTTATGGAAAAATATTTTCGATTCATAAAACCAAATTATATATGTACATATGCCAGCTAAGATTTATGGTGAAAGTATTTCTTGCAATTCTGAATTTTTCACGGGCCATTTCAATTATGAAAAATAAAAGAAAATTTTATTTTAAAAAATTTTTTTTTCATACTGAAACAGATTGAGAAGAAGAATTTGCAAACTGAAATACGAAACAAGATGGCAGAACGTAAACATGGACCACAAAGTCGAATATCCTTGTTTTCTTAACCAAATAGGTCAAATTCACTTTGAAATTTCGACCTATATGTAATTTGGAATGCCCTATTTAAGTATTTTAAACTTACAAGTTAAGTTTTTTTATAATAATTTTTGACCTAAAATGACTTATTAAGGCATTTTTCGTTCAAGTAGCCTTATCAGGTCCTTTGTTATTTATTTTAGTACCAATAAGGTATTCCAACTTATTGAGGCATTCTAGAGACATTTCGACCTAATTCGGCGTTTTGCCTTTAAATCGCCTTGAAAGTAAATATTCCGCCAAAATACTCGACATTTCACAAACACGTGCGCATATATATGCACGTGCGTGCAATGTACATTTAGCGCAAATAGAAAGAGATATGGCGTGACGTCATGAAGGAGTTTTTCATGACGTGGTTGTTGTCTTGCATGTGAATCAAGGGAACTTTTGTGTTTTGCAGCTTTTCAAGCTCATTTTTCTACGAAGCAAGTAACTTTTTAAACTAATCTTAGCGGATAATGATAAAAGTCAACCTTTTGAGTCGTATAAAAATGAAAAACCCAAAAATTCCAAACACGTAAATGTCACCTTTTGTTCCTAAATGTATTCTCTTACAGACAGACAGACAGACAGACAGACGGACAAATGAACAGACGGACAAATGAACAGACGGAGGGGCATACTTAAATATAAGCTTAATATAAAAAGGGCGTAACATGCATTTTCAGTATTTTACAGGAAAAAAAATAACTGAATAAAAGAGGAAGATTTGTAGTTTTGACTTTTTTAATGTAGTTTTTGTAAGAAAGTCTAAGTTATTGAATACTGTAAAAGTGTTTAACCATTTTATATTTCCCATAAAACTGTTTTCGGTTTAAAATGTAATCCTTCAAAATATTTGTGCATTGAATTTTTAGTCGAAATGAATTCAGATTCTAGAGCATGCCTGTATATGATATGACCATCTACGAAATTCATCTATATTAACCTAACGATATGTCTTTTTTACTCTATAGAAAAATATTGAAAACATTACCTACTATTTTCAAAAAAGAAAAACATTAAGGGTCCTCATGCAAAACATTTACACCGTGTAAACTGAGTTAAGTAAGTAAAAAAGTCAAAATTTCATACAAAATTTGACAGTTTTATTAACTTTTCTCAGTTTACACGGTGTAGCTGCGTTCCATGAGGACCCTTATTGTAATTTTAAATATTTGAAATAAAACACAAATTTACTGCATTTGTACATAAAAATAAACATAAATAAAACACAAAAATTGGCTTGAGTTACACTCAAAACAACATCAGCGTCATATGAGAAGTTCTGACGTGACGTCATTTGCGCAGTGAGAGCTGAGAGCATCATGCTCTTTGGCGCTACGTTAGATCGAAAACATTCACGCTCTTATGAATTGGGCAAATATAGGGCAGAACAGGGCATATGATTTTTTTAGTTTGACTTATTTCGTCCTAATCGACAATTTGACTTTAAGGTCGAAAAATCAAGACTACTCGACTTATACGTTGAAGTATCCAATAAAATAAGTCAATTTTTGCCTTAATATAGCCTTTAAAGTAAAACGGACTTGATACTTGAATTTAAGGTAAAAATTTGGTTTATATGCCTTAAAAACTTCAGATAATTTCGAAATCAAAGTCAAGTCACTTCTAAGGCATTAAGGAGGGCATTTTTAACATTTTTTCAACCAAAAATTTTATTAAAAGTTGAAATGACTTTGAAGGCATTGCAAAGGTAGAATTTAAGTAATTTCTACCTTGAAAAAAAGACTTTAAAGACAGGTAATTTATAAGGCAAAAAAACGGTCCAAAATAGGGAAAATTCAACCAAACTAGGTCGAATGGACTTAATGCTGGTCAGATTTCCCTATCTTGCTTGTTGGGAGTCCTGTTCCATACCTGTCGACGAACTCTCACAAGACAAGCACTTCACGTCCATACATTTTTGGGAAATCATAGAAGGAGTTGCCCTAGGGCTTTGAAATTTGGCATGGGCGTTCTTCCGTGATTGTCTAAGAGATTCCAAAAAAAAATTTCGAAATCGGACCCCCCAACCTCCTCAAACAGAACACGGGTTTTGCCAAAATCCACAATTTTGAACCCACGGTCCTCAAATTCGGAACATAGGTTACTCATGTGCCCCAAAATTGTAAAAGTTTAACTTCGTAACGCTGTCACGCCTACTTTTTGTGCTACGCCCTCTCAAAGTCCTCTATCAGAAATTCGCATCAAAACCAGACAACGTGGCTAGCTAAACACAAAATTTTATGTATTGACTAAAATAGTTTGACTAAAACAAAATTTGTCTTCGCTCCGAAATGCACGATTTCCATACATTTTTGGGAATTCATAGAAGAAGTTGCCCCTAGGGCTTTGAAATTTGGCATGGTACATGGTTTATTCATTGGTGGTCATTGGTTTGCCTTCATCATCAATCATTCCTTCGTCTGGATCTATTTCAATGTTCTAGGTTCCATACATACGTACTCCCATACATCGTACTCCCATACAACGCTTTGACGCGCTGATAGCTTCGTTGTGAAAACGAAAGAGAAAAACAAAAAGCGCGCCAAGCACTTCTATTCCTTCCACACCCAACTCTCTTTTGAAGCGGCCAAAATGCAAAAATTGACTAATCATCGACTTACCCACACATTTGCTGTTACTATTCCATTCGGTGGAAAACCATTGTCCGAAAATATATCATAAACATTTAGATTTTAGTTAAAATACACATTACACACTTATTCGCACTTGTTTGTCATCACACTTTTGTTCCGAACTGTTCGACAGCTGTTCTTCTTCTATTTTGACAGCTCGTTCAAAATATCCGTTTCGAATTTTATAATCAAAATCTTCAGTAAAAAAAAAATTATAATTTTTCTTATAAAACAAATCCATTTTGGTAAACAAATTTTAAAAATTCTAAGTTGAACTTGTTGCCCTCAAATAGAAAATAGTGGAAACGCTTAAAGTGTGTGTGTGAAACCAAAAACAACGTAACCTCCAATTCGGCTAAATGCTAAATGTCATCGATTTGACATTTCACAACAGCTGAGGCGAATTACGACAACAACATTCGAATGCACTTTTCAAGCGATAAAACAATACAAATTATTGTGAATTGAGAAAATTAAGCAAAAGCAATAGGGGAAAAAAAATTTGAGTCGCCTTTCAATTCCAAGTCTCTCATCAATTCCAAACACACAACCCAGTGAAATATGGCAAATTACGATTCCTATGTTGGTAAGCCCGATAGCAATTGCCGAACATGCACCGATTTTAAACATTGGTCTAAGCAGCAACGACAAATCTTTAACAAAGCCTCCAATGTGAGTATGGATACAATGGGCGAGTATAGAACTGAGACGAATCTCTCAATCTCTCTCTCTCTTTCTCTGCATGCAGGACAAACTGGACAAGGGAAAAAGTAATGCCAAAGCTGATAAAGATGGATCTGGTCCCGAACGCGATGACTGCCCGCTTGATAAATCACAACTTGGGACAGCTACATGGGGTCTGCTACATACAATGGCTGCTTTCTATGCGGACAATCCAACAGATAAACAAAAGAAGGATGTTAAAACTTTTCTAGATGTTCTGTCACGACTATACCCTTGTGAATTTTGTGCTGCTGACTTCCGGAAAGAGTAATAAGATTGATTTTGTATTTTGTTATTTTAAAGCGCTTGAAGGAGTCAAGTCTTTCACATTTTCAGTCTTCAGACCAACCCGCCTGCAGTCAATAATCAAAAAGACTTCTCCAAATGGATGTGTGAGTTTCACAATCGAGTCAATGAGAAGCTCGGTAAGCCACTGTTCGATTGTAAGAAGGTAAACGAAAGGTGGCGAGACGGCTGGCTGGATGGCTCCTGTGATTGATTGTGCTTTCAAATGGCCAGTGTGTGTTTTCAAGCTGACCAAATGCGCGCTTTTAAGAGAGCATTTACAAAAAAAAGAGTTTGTTTTTTTTTTAATTTGTCGTATTTTGTTACATATTTCATTGTTAACGTTATTCGTAGGTTGATGTGGTATTGAAATAAAGCGAACGAAAGCTCGAGAGAAAAAAACGCATGTTCTATAAATGTCTTTAAGCCCGAAATAGAATATAGATATTGGAGCAGTATTAAGAACATGTCTGTTCATTTCCTTATATATTTATACATATATATATATGTAATTTGTTAACACTTAAATTTGGCAACTTGTTCAACTCTTTCGTCAATCAATTATTTCAATCAAATATCTTAATGTAATCAATTTTTTATATACATATAGCCCAAATTAAAGTATAAATTTACAAATTCCATTGGAGAGTTCTTATTTTCAAATATTAAATTGTGTTCATGATTTCTATTCCTGAAATCTTACTTTTGAATTAAGGGTCGGGCTATATCTCCAGTTCTGTTAGAAATGAAAGAGAAATTTCTGATTCATTTTTGAAGCGTTTTTTATATAAAGTTTATCATTTCGGACAGAGCTGGAGAGAGCCCCTTAGATGAGATACTTTTTATTTTTTCATCAGATCGATTCTAAATATTCTTAGGGAAATTCTCCGTGCGGATTTTGAAGAATTCTCACCTTCTAAGCACACTGGGAAGGGAATATAAGGGGAGCAAATCATCACATTATTTTCTTAATTGATGCTAAGAACATTTCTTTTTTCCGCGGAGTAAAATTACCGGGGAATATTCATTTCGAACAAGGCTGGATGAAACAATAGTTCTAATGGACACCTTAGACGTCGTCGTTTATGATTTAGTAAATGGATAGATACATACAGCCCAATTCTAAGCATTCCCGGGGAATTTTTCCGTGCTGATTTGAAAAAAAATACTACCTTTCTAAAGACCCTGGGAAGGGTATATGAAGAAAGCAAGAATTTCGAACAATTTTAAGCAGAGGTCATCATCACATTTGTTCCTTTTATTTACGCTTAGGGGGGGAAATTCCCGGGGAATATTCATTTAGAATAGGAATACAAGTGGAGTTCTCAGTACCATTGAAGAATAGTTAATTTTGGGAGCTTTTTATTTTCAATTTCAAGCCGGATATATTAGAATAGGAGCTTTTGTATTAGATATTCGTTGCAGGAGCCTGAGTCTGCCCACCTATATATGTGTCTCTTACTCTTTGGCCGATTAATTTTACTAAGGTTTTCAATTTGACGTCTCCATTACTCGAACACTTGTTAAGGGGGTCTTCTCATTGAGCAACTTTTTTTTTCGACTTTTTTTTTTTTGCATTTATTTATAGCTTGGGTAGTTGTGAATATGTCCCTAAAAGGATTTTTTGAAATTCGAAATAGTTTAGAGGATATAGCCTTCTTTGTCGAGCAAGATCTGCGCTAAAACGAGTAATTTTTGCGTTGCTTCAAACTTTAAACGCGTTTATCTCGAAACCACGTTTTTCGAACTGGCGGCCATGATATCTCCAGTTCAACGGAATCGATTTTCATGAAACAAAGTGGAATCGACGCAGAATTGTCACCATTCTCGGGTGAACCTCGACCATAATTTTAAAAAATTTTTTACTATTTTTTTTTTACACTAAACAAAAAAAAAAAAAGCCCGAAATTGAAATTTTTTTTTGAATGGCCGCCATTTTGTCAAAAAAAATCACAAAATTAAGCTTGAAATTCACCCGAGAATTACATCTATAATGATTATAACCCCGTTTTTTTTCCATTTCGGACGCTCCGGAGACCCGGAATCGTGGCCGCCGTGACGGCACCTTTTTTTTCACCACCAACTTTGAAGTCTCATTACTTTTTGAACAGCCCACGTATTTTTTTTATTTACTTTGAATCTTTTGTAATACAATAAATAAAAAAAGTTTTCAATTATTCTTTGCGTTTTCAAATAAGAATTTTTTTTAAAAGGGTCCAAAAAACGGGTTTTCAATGAGAAGACCCCCTTAACTGAAGGCAAAGTTATTTCTGTTATGCCTGAAAATGATTTAATTTATGTGAGCATAAAATATCTTTCGAGCAACAAATCGACGAAGAATTCCATATTTTATTTCCACACGAAAATGTGGAATTGGCAAGTCCCAGCAGCAAAGAACTACATAAATAATCACTCAAACATACTCACTAATAAATAAATGTACTTGCAAAACAAAGAACTAGGAAAATGAATTCTCAAGTTTAATATACATCCTTCAAATTTCTTTAATTTCGATTAAATTGGTTTTAAAAACAAGAAATTTTCTTAGTCATAACGTTACACATTACTAAATAGAATAGACGCTGTGTGCCCCTCCTGCATTATTCCATCAATCCATTTAGATTCTACCCGGGAAAGTACCAGCTTCCAACTGATCATTCCATTTCTCAACCCATGCGTGTGGACACATCGAAGTGAAGACCTTTTTGAAATAATTGCATGGCTCGTATTTTTCACCACGTATCTTCTGGCAGCGATGGTAGTCAATATAGGATTGGTAGCAGTATCTTGTCTGATTCTGATTTGGGAATCGTGGATCGAACGGTGCCGTCTCCAGCTTCATGTTTTCCTCTGCTTTTTGATCTTTTTTTTTAGACATGAAAATGTTTATTTTTTTTATTTTCTATATTTCATTAAAGAAAGGGAGCAGCGCAAACGAAAAATAGAATGGAAAGACAATTACACAGATTAGTACGATGATCACGATGCGAATGTAAATGAGAATTGTTTGAAATTGATGGGTTTTTTTTGTGGTTGCTTTGTTAGTAGTTCATGGGAAAGTAGATTAAAATGGAATATGGTGAAAATAGTTCACGAAAGAGAAAGCAAACATTCAACGATATTTTGAATTATGAAAGACTAACGAGAAATTTTCGATTTTGATTTTTTACAATTTTACAAATCCGATTTCCCATTGTCTTGTGAAGTGTCTTAATAAATGATGATATTTCTTTTACTTATAGAATTAAATGCTTTGATTTATCAATGTTATATACTAGGGCTAAGCTACGAAAAGGAAATGGAACTTATATCTTCTTTTTTTTTGTTTGTAAATTTTTTTGAATTCGCACAGAAAGAGTTAAAACCTAGTTACTAAAAAAAAAAAAAAAAAAAAAACGAAGAAAAAAAACAATAGCGTAATACTATATTACATCTAATCACATATTGTTACGATACGGTTCATTTAAGCAACGGTCGATTTCCAGAGTTCAGTTCGCAGGCATTGTTCTTGTATTTATTAACTTCGGCCAAGTAGAGTGACCAGAAGTCTTTGTCATCTCCAGTGTTGTTGATTACTTTCGGTTTGGCCACCACACCGGTTTTAAGTATTTTACCGCCCCTACGTCTACCGACGAGCGGTGGTTGTGTAACTGGCTTTGCGGCTGCACTCGTTGTGGGGTACAAAGTTGCTGCTGCTGCTGCTGCTGCCGAAGTCGATGGAGCGGCAGCCGTGCCATAGACCGAAGTAGCAGTTGTTGTCGAGGCTGAACTAATACCCTGTTGGGCTTCTTGCATTTTCTTAAAGATCTCCAAAAATGAACCATCATTTGCGAATACGGGATGTGAGGCTTCCGGTTTTTTTGGCGGGTACACTTTGCCTTCTTTGGCTAATGCAATGCGTAATTTCTCTTCTATTTCACGATGAATACGCTCTTTGTCAATGGGTTCTTGGGAGTCATCAATATTTTCAAAGTCCGCTTGATCGGGTAATGGTAGATCTTCCAGATTTGGATGCTGTGAGGAGTTTCCATCGTTAATCGATTGATTCTTATCTTTCTGGGAACAATAGCGTTCAGAGCTATGAGAACGTGATCTCTTCTTTTCAACTTTTCGTTGTGGCCTCGGAGATCGGCTTGAACTTTGACGTTTACGAGAGATCGTATAAGAACGTTGACTAGACGACCTTGAACGAGAGCGACTGCGTGAATCGACGTAACGACGTGAGGACTTATGATGCCTCGAATAGCGAGAACTGGAGCGTGACCGTGACCGGCGTGATCGGTGTCGCCTGTAGCGATTTACGGAGCGACTTCGACTGCGGCTATGCGAATACCGCTCTTCGTCACGGTACCGCTTGGAACGACTTCTGGAACGACTAAGACGCCGTCGATCGTTACGAGCAAGTCTTCCATCCTTTCGCTGTACGTCGTCATCAGAGCTTGGCATGCTTGATAATCTGATGTTAACCGTGTATTCGAAAAATCTGCAATTCAAACTGTTGCCTCTTTAGTATGAGCAATTTAAAATTTTCACGATTTTTCGTATACTTATACTCTTCTATACTTTCAATTACATTTGCGAGTAAGTGTTTTTTTTTTTTTTATATTTTCTTGTTTATGCAACATCCAAGAATAATAAATCATTCAATTTAAGAATTTGAAAACAAGAAAATATGAAAATAATCATTCTGAGTAGAATTTCTTTTTCAATTTCTTTTGATGTTTATAAAGACAAAAAAAAAAAAAATGAGAGACATTACTTGCAATCGCTGTAACGTGGGCGTAGCTGCTTCCTCGTTTCCGGTTCTTGCTTCTGCTTTAACGTGGTGGTCCCTTCCGGCGTTGCACTTCTAAAGAAATTCGGATTGTGTCCTATTTCACGGAATTCTAAATCTAAAATGAACTTAAACGCATGAGTATCGGTTTTTACTCAAACTGTGCATTTTATATTTTTGGGCTTTTGCTTTTAATATGCTTAAGAAAAAGGTTCTTGGATAAATTTGGCAAAAAGAAACCGTTACAGAAAATTCTTATAGAATATCTACAAAAATACACAATATATAAGTAAGAAGTTATGTAATTTTGGTGTCTCGTTGTCTTTGTTCCCATTTTTTCACACCAAATTCTACAGTTCCATTTCATTCTCGTTTATAATAAAACACATAAATAAGTGAAGTAAGTGGTAAAAGAATGAATTCTAATGAAATTTTCATACCTTGGATAACCACAAATACAGAAAATCTACAATTTTTCTCGAACTGGATCGATTAGATGCTCAAAATTTGTCGATTATGACAATTCTTTTGTAGTGATGCAAGTTATTCAGGTACTCAGTACTAGATTCGACATATTCACGAGTACTCGTACTGGAATGAGTTCCATTTTATATGAAGCGCTTCTCACTATCTATTAGCATGGAGTATAGATATCCGTATTTAATTCGTAATTACTTAGACCATATACTGAGATATGGAGTAAATAAGGTACCCATAAGAAACACATGCAAAACAAATCAAAAATGGCTTCGAAGTAAATACTTTACTTTCGCTTAGGGCTGTCCATTAAATGCGTATGGGAGATTTTGACAATTTTTTACCATATTCCGCAACATTCAGTTCGTTGGCAAGACAAGCAAGAGGCAAGGTAAAGTTTCTTTGCCTCTTGAGACTCTTGATTACGAACTAATTGTTCCGTAACATGTTTTAGGTATGTCTGACTTAGAGCTGCCAACCATACTATATAATATAGTATCCTACTTTATTTCTGATCGATAACTTTATACTTTCATGGAACAATAAAGTATCCTGAAATACTTTATTTTTAATATAGGTATACGGCAGTTTTTACCAAACATACATCATGTAGTTCATTGAACTAAATAAATACAATCGAAAATCTCTATAACGACCTCCTCTAAAACAAATTTAAATTTCTCTCTATAGCGAACCTCAAGGCCTCTTCGCTACATTATATTGCTTTTTTTCTCCTAACACCAATCGACGATTTTATTTTTAAGGTCCATTTAAATTCATTATAGAGAGTTTCGACAGTTTTGAGATTGACTACATGCTCAATCAAAAAAATCGCAATTTCGGCAACTTAAGTACATACTTAACTATTAAAATACATAGTTAATTATAATTTTAAAAAGGTGAAACAAATCAAAGACCAACCAAAATGTTCTGCAAGCATTAAAAAGTGTATATTTAAGAACAAAAGTGTACTAACTACCAGTAAGTTACTAGTATTTTGGTGTGAGAGATAATTTAAATTGAATTTATGGTAGTATGAAAGCATGTTATTTATTTCTATATGTTATTAACTATTTGCTATGTTCTGTTTTTTTAATTAATATAAAGATGAATTTAAAAATACTTTATTTTTTAATTAATAAATAAACTTATACTTTATTTTTCCCTTAGAAAGTTGGCAACCCTGGTCTGACTCTCGAGTAAGCGAGCTTAAGATTGTTCGAACTCCTCCCCATAGCACCCTTTATGTATTCCTAATTAATGGATGTCCCCTTATATATACTTATACTGAGCAGGCAAAGAATCGGAGAGTATTCAAAGCGGAGGGCTGCATCCGAATTTCCAACTTTACTTCGCCAGAAGAATTCAAGAAAAGTGCATATAGTTATCTCTCTCACACTTAATGGCGTTAAAGCTAATTTACGTGCATTCCTTTAGAGCTTATACTGAGATACGCAGTAAATACTTGCGCATTAGGAGCCTTTTCGCTACAATGTCGTAAAGTGTGAGAGAAACAACTATATTCACACTCCTTCAATTCTTTAAAGTATGCCAACAATTTAACACCTTCGAAGTCGGTGTCAGCGTTTACTTTGAAAAATGTGCTGCAATCAGCTGTCCTGGCATAAAAAATTTACATATTCATTTCTATGGCGAAGTAAAGCAGGAAAATCGCATGCAACCCTGCGCTTTTGATTACATGACATCTCAGTATAATGCTGGGTTCATGCTTAGCCCTAAAAGCGCTTTTAGCGCATTTAGCTCTTAACGCGACTTTAAATGTGCTTTTAGCCATACAAAATTTGAAAGCTTAATGCAAGTAAAAGCAACTTCAATGTAGCATTAAGGCGAATGCAACTCTGCTAACTTCGAAAATTTTCATGTTTCGAACTATTTGACAGTACGAATATATGGCAGCACTGCTGGTTTGTTTACGTTTTTGCTGGTTTGTTTACGTTTTCCAGTCGTCACGCACAAGTTCTATTCCTAGTTAATAGTCTAATGTTTATATAGTTCATTACACAATTTTGCACACCTTTGTATAAAGCGAGCAGTTGCAAAAAACTGGCACGCTTTTTGCTTATAGCACATATCGATGTGTTTAATTGTTCAATTTTGTTTAAATTGAACAGAATGGACAGATATATCTGCACAATAAATAAAATGAATTTCAGCCGACGCATTTCGATTTCTTTTTCATCAAATTAAAACAGGACAGTTGTTTTGTAAGTCGAGAACATATGATGTGTGTAAAAGCACATTTACTTAATGCGGCACTATGAACACTCTTCGAAAAATCGCTTTTCGAAAACCGTAAATGCGCTTTTAGGGCTAAGCATGAACATAGCATAAGGGAAAGTAAAGTATTTACTTCGAAGTACTTTTCAATTTTTTTTTGCACGTATTTCTTATGGGCACTTTACTTACTGCATATCTCAGTATAGGCTCTAAATATGCAAGTATTTACTTCATAGCTCCGAATAGACTTTTAATTACAATCGAAACATTTAGTCGTCGTTCATACTATGAGACAAGACAAGCGAGAGACACGGTGGTTGTAGGCAAGGGACGTTCGGGGTAGAGAGAGGGGTACGTGTCTTACGTACTCGGCGACACGCTTTGTGCTTGTCCTTCTCATCATAAAAATAGTGCTGCCATATTTGGGTAAATATTCTCTTCTTATGAAGAAGCATATCTACAGATTTCGGAAATAATTTAAAAAGCTAGCTTTGAAGTATTAAATACGAAAAATTGTGGAGAATAGCTTACACTTTTTCTAAAAAAAGATCTTTGGACCAACTTATTTTGTCGAAAACCGTGATAATAATTTATTTATCTTATTTCAAGAGCGTAGGGGATTTTTAATTCAGATTGTAGGTATTTCAAAATATTTTTTCTGGCAGCACTGTATAAAACCAGTTTCTTCTTCTATTTCAAATGTCGCAGAGACAATTTTTACTAGTATGAACACGAATAAGACACCAAAAGAGAATTCACCGTGTCTCTCGCTTGTCTTGTCTCATAGTATGAACGACGACTTAGTTATTTTCGAGTCCGATATGATTGCGACGACTCGTTACGGTGCCGAGGGATTTTTTCGCATCGAGTCGACAACACTGCTAAACAGTTGCTTTTTGACGTCTGAGCAGCATTTGGTGCGTCAGTTCTTTGCGGAAGTTGAATGTGTGTTGGTTTTTCAAAACGAGGAAAACGCAATTCCAAGTTTTTTAAACAAAAGTGAATAGAGCGGGAGTGGATCGTGTTGCATTATAGAAACTAAATCGTGTCGGTGAAGTGATTGTTCCGTTCTTGTTTACATAGGACCAAGTACAAGTAATATACAAATATACAAAGTAAAGTATTCGATTAAGAAAATTGAACGTTTTTGGACAATTACGAAGTTAATATGGCTCCAGCTTTAAGTAAGATAGCGCAAAATCAAAGTGCCATCGTCGGAGTGACAGGAATATCTGCAGCGTTGTTTATTATCGCATACGGAAAGCTCTCAAACAAGCGTAGGTGAGTTCAGAGATTTCTTTTTATTACATTATATTATCACAATTAAATTAACTTCCCACGTAATTACTTAATCAAGAAGATTGATCTAGAAGCAATGACATTGCTCCATGAACTAGGTTCTGGTGTTGAACGAAATTTTCATTGGAGCAGGTTTTCCATGGTCATACGACTCACAGTTCAAAGTGCACTGTTGTTGTTTTTGTTGTCGACTTAGTGTTTTTCCATAGTGTCTGTGTGTATGGAATTTCGAAATTCCTTCGATGGCTGGCCTGACTGCAAGTTACTGCAACTGAAGCTATGTATATACATATATCTATCTTTGCGTAACCAGCTGATGGTGCATTTGTTTTCATCAAGTTTATTTTGATTTTAAGCTTGTTTTTTCTTTCTTTCTTTCTTTGTCTTGTTCGTATTCATTGCAGCATCAGATGTTGCTTACATAGGAAAAGTCTCAACGTTGTTGAAACGAATCGTTATTGCGGTCTATAGGCTGCAACGGTGCTGCTTGTTTATCATCAGGTCTCAACGTGTTTTGAGCTGGATTTCATCTATAGTGCATCATAATTCCACAAACTTTGTTTTTCTTAGCAGTTTGTTGAGCAAATGCACATAAATATGATTGTTTGTCAAGCTCAAACAGTGGTGGTAGTAGCAGCAGCAGCAGTAGTAGTAGTAGTTGTCTTGAGTAACTCGTCGAATTGAGTTTCGGTTGAGATTTTGATATATTGAAGAAAATTATTTCCGCTTTTAGATTTTTAATTAATTTTCGTATAAATATACCTATATATCAATGCAATTGGAGAATATTCGATTACTTCTCATTCCCGTCCTAATTACAACTCATTGAACCCAGGCTTAAGTTTTTATTTTGAAATGTACATTTTAAATTGTGGAAAATGTCTTCAAAGCAATACCTGGTCTTATTTTTTGTTCGGCCTTTGACTAGAAAATAACCGGCAAGCGGCATTTTTTATCATCTTTATTTGCATTGCTAATTATTTTCGGTCTGTTGGATTACATAGCGGAATATTTACTCACACTTTGATCGAAACTGGTGTATATTGCTTGGCTCTCTAATAGAATTCAGTGCCAGACTAATTTAATTGAGCACTTTGAATAAAGTTCAGTTATGCACTTTGACCGACAATTTTTTCGGACCTACACAGAGAAGTGTAAACGGTATTTATGTAAGAATTCTTGGCCTCTCTATTCCTATTGAAAATTCTCTTTTTATAGCGAGTTATCGCTGTTCGAATCCTTTCGTTGAAGAATTCACCTTGAAGTGTATTAAAATATTGTCTTCATATGAGGTAAAGGTCCTTCTCTTCATTTCTGAAGCCACAGATTTGACTTTTTGAATCGTTTTCTTCCACTCCTTCCAGAATAAAGGGCTTAAACGTTATAGTTTCCTAAAAGAAACCCATGGAAATGAATCCAAAAAGTTTTTATTTTCTTTTTTACATAGGCTACTTTAGAGCACCCGTTTTCATCATGTTTCTTCGACATCTCTCACAGCTTTAAGGGGGTCTTCTCATTGAGCAACTTTTTTTTTCGACTTTTTTTTTTTGCATTTATTTATAGCTTGGGTAGTTGTGAATATGCCCCTAAAAAGATTTTTTGAAATTCGAAATAGTTTAGAGGATATAGCCTTCTTTGTCGAGCAAGATCTGCGCTAAAACGAGTAATTTTTGCGTTGCTTCAAACTTTAAACGCGTTTATCTCGAAACCACGTTTTTCGAACTGGCGGCCATGATATCTCCAGTTCAACTGAACCGATTTTCATGAAACAAAGTGGAATCGACGCAGAATTGTCACCATTCTCGGGTGAACCTCGACCATAATTTTAAAAAATTTTTTACTATTTTTTTTTTACACTAAACTACAAAAAAAAAAGCCCGAAATTGAAATTTTTTTTTTAATGGCCTCCATTTTGTCAAAAAAAATCACAAAATTAAGCTTGAAGTTCACCCGAAAATTACATCTATACTGATTATAACCCCGTTTTTTTTTTCCATTTCGGACGCTCCAGAGACCCGGAATCGTGGCCGACGTGACGGCACCTTTATTTTTCACCACCAACTTTGAAGTCTCATTACTTTTTGAACAGCCCACGTATCGAGGCAAAAAATTTTTTTTTATTTACTTTGAACCTTTTGTAATACAATAAATAAAAAAAAGTTTTCAATTATTCTTTGCGTTTTCAAATAAGAATTTTTTTAAAAAGGGTCCAAAAAACGGGTTTTCAATGAGAAGACCCCCTTAAAAGGCCATGCACCTTTAGACGAATCCACTTAAATACTCATTTGTCAGCTTAATTGGTTTGAAAGCCTAATAAAGAGTAAATTCCACCAGACTTGACCAGCTTTAGACATTTTTCAAAAGCATTTCACAATTTTTTTAAACAATGGTAGTATGAGAAAAATACTTAAAAATTAAATAAACCTTTATGAATACAAAATTGTTTTTTTTTATTTTCTTCCATTCCATACGCAATATCACCAGTTGTAAGAGTCAATTATGTTCGAGGGCTAATCTTCCATTGCTGATCAAAAAGGTAATGATGTTTCGTAAAGTCTTAAATCTCCAAACGCTTTGATTGATGGCTTCCAATTTTTGAAGTTGTTCGCATACTTGTCAGCATTACGTGGATGTAAGAGCTTCAACGACCTTCATCATTGAATTGTTAAATTCGCTTTTTCTTCAATCGTTTTTGATTTTCTTTTACTATGGGTACGCCGATAAAATTTTTACTTGAACAATTTTCCTTTTCTGTGATCCAAGGTTTTTCATTAACAATAACACAGTGCGGCACGATTTTGTAAACAAAAATTTGACGACTGTTTTTGAAAGTGCTCGGTGAGTATAACAACGCCTCATACTCAGTTTTGTCAAGTCACCTCTACTTTTTTTAAATAGACTTCAAAAAGTGGGGCCGAGAATTAAATTATTCACTTACTTATGGCTATATTTCGCAATCCGTTCAATATTTTAATTTTCTATCTATCACAATTCATAGCTCTGAACTCATTTTAAATAGTTTTAGTACAAACCGACCCGAAAAAACTCTATCTAGTAGGTGCAAATTGCAAAAATTCCTAAAAATTTGACGTGTTTTTTTATTATATTTTTTTTTGTATCGCCTATAGCTCCCAAGGCAATAAACATTTTTTCAAAATTTTTTAATGCAAATATAGAAAGACTATAACTAAACAACTTCTTCATATAAACGAACTGCATCCGAGCACTACATGATACCGTTTTGCCGCTGCAAAGTTGAACAATTTTTACCAAAAATCGGAAGAAAAATTACCCTTTGGGTATGCACGAAATTTTTCAACCCAACGCAAATGGTTCCGAACCATGAAAATAATATTTGATCAGTGTTGCACTGTTTTCTTTTCTGGATAATCTGCCAAGGCAAAAAAGGGATTTAGGGAGTTTTTTCAAATTTTAGAAATTTTTATTTCTATTTTTTTTATTATTAATTTTGTAATTTTCGGCCCCTGTTTTTGAAGTCTATTTAAAAATAATGTAGAGGCGACTTGACAAAACTGAGTATGAGACGTTGTTATACTCACTGGGCACTTTCAAAAACAGTCGTTAAATTTTTGTTCACAAAACATGACCTCTAAAATGTCGCACAGTGTAATTGTATATTTTTTCAGAAACTAAGTTAACCAATTTTTTTTTCTGTTAATGATTTATTCAATAATTCATTTCGATATCTTTATTATCAAAGCTTCATTTCCAAGTAAAAAGTGCACTTGTTTCCGACAGGCACATTTCTATTTTCCCACATTTTTTCTTTTTCACTCATTGTTCGCATACTTTGACCAGAAGAATTTTCAAAATCACCCTCTCTATTATCACGAAAAAAAAAGTTATTTGTTGCCCCATAATTAAGATTAATCTTTTCGCGTTGATACAATAACTACCTATATATTTTTATAAATACTTCACAATTCCAATGTCCAATTGGGGTTCAGTTTTTTTTTTTATTTTTCCCATTTTCTCTGTATGATGATTATTTTATTTACAGTCATGTTCAAAATAATAAGAAGAAGTGCAAGAAAAGTTTTTAACTCTGTCTTCTGATTATACGAGGAAATTTTTAGCTTCTTTCATTGGCGTAGCGAGACATTTCGGCGCCAGGGAAAGATGGAGCGCAATTAAGGAAATGGCTCCCACTCCAACCGGCCCGGGAGCGGCTTCCCTGCCTCCTACCCTCCCCGCGAGGGGAATCATTTATGATTTTCGAGCCTGGCAAACCCGCGGACCCAAGCAAAAATGAGGGCCACTAAAGACCGATTGAGCATACGACCTATACTTAGCATGGCGTGTTGCAGCTATACTAGTTATAGCTGTATTCACACTGTTAACTAGACATAACATGTTACCATGGGAGCCGGTGCCCTGGGATGCGTTTTATTGGGATGGCCCTTCGGGGAGTTTCGTGGTGGCTGTGGTAATTAATGAGGTGAGGATAGCACCGTATCTCCACCCAAGATAACCAATTCGGTCCATACTCACTGATGAGGCAAGATGGGAACCTGGGGGAAGAATGCGCCCATCCCCTGGGGCAAACACAAAAAACGTCGACTGAAGCACAATGTGTATATAGTAGACGTAAAACCAATAAGGATTCCCTTCTACCCTCTCGCTACGCTACTGGCTTCTTTAGCTGTTTATAAAGACAATGACATTTGTCCAAAGTTTTGGGATTCAAATTTTCATGGAAACCGGATGTTAATAATTTTTCGGATATTTTTGGTATTTGGTCCAAAACTCTCTAAACTTCCTCTAACACCCCAAATTTTTTTTTGGGTTAATGTCTTATAATTGTTCAATATACATACCACTGTGGCCAATATCAGCATTCTTTCTCTATCTACGTCCCTGACAGAATGCATACAATGAAACCTCTCATATGCGGATACTCACGTTGATCAAATTTTTGCCCGTATACAAGGCTGTCTGCCCGCAGTTGAGAGATTTCACAAATTTGCCACCTCATTATTGATGCGTTTCTTAACATTCCGATAAAAAAAAAAAAATAATGGAATTTTCAACGTGGCACACTCATTGCGGAAATGAAATTCGTCTATCAATATTTTCCATAATCAATAATTGAATATTAATTAATACCCGCAGCAAATAGACGTTCTTCTAATTGCATTGGCGGATGGCATTCGATTGCAATTGAAGAATGAAGTTTTCATTGCAATTCGCAATTCATTTCGAGTGCCTTAATTTAATAATTATGGCCAAAGAGAAACTGAAACTAAGTATTTTTGCCATTTTCTATTGATTTTATTCAATGTTTATTGACTTAACGCAGGTGTGGCCAGCACGGTGGGTGGGGTGTTTTGGAAAATGAGTTGATGGTATGACAAATGTAATTACTCAAAATGTTATCTTTTATTTAATATAATGATAGTTTTATCTTCAATTCGAATTTTTCTTTTTAGAATTTTTCATAGTTATAAGATAATGACATGACTCACGTGAATGTGCAGTCATTCCCGGTAAGAAATACGGCTGGGAAACAGAATTCCCTTCGAAAGACAAGGCTGCAATATTCACTGAGTCCATTTCGGTCTCTTTTTATGCCCGACACACTCTGTGTCGAGGGTATATTGCGTTTGTGTGGTTGTGTTCAACACCCAGAACCAGTGGAGATAGACCATACAAAATGTATATAGAAATGATCAGCGTCACCAGGAGATTCGATTTAGACATGTCCGTCCGTCTGTCTGTCTGTCCGTCTGTTTCTATACAGTTATCTTATCGAAGGAGTTGAGCTATCTTGACAAAATTTTGTATGCGTGCTCACGGGGACATGAGTAAGAACAAGTTCGAGAATGGACCCGATCGGACCATTTTTAGGGGTACCTCCAGTACTAGGGTCTGTTACGAAAATCACAAAAAATGCTCTAAAATCGAAGTTTTTTAAGATATTTTGATGAAATTTGATATTTGAACATGTTTCAAGGCAAGTAATACGATTTCCAAAAATTGGAAAAGTGGGCGTGGCCGAAGGGCATTTTTCGAAAATTGTCTCCTACACCCGAAATTCAAATGGGACGAAAGAATGAAAGAAATTTTAAACGAAATTTGGCACTTATGGTTCCTTTGTAGCCATAAACATTCTGCCCGAAAATTATCTCGATCGGTCCATTATTAAGGGTACCTCCAGTACTAGGGTCTGTCACAAAAATCCCAAAACTGCCAAAAAATCGTACTTTTTCGAAATATTTCAAAGAAATTTGAAATTTGGGAGCATATATTTAAGCCTACGAATAGAATTAAGAAAATTTGTAAAAGTGGGCGTGGCAAAAGGGCGGTTTTCATAAAGAAATTGAACAAAAGTAGGTATATGAGGCCCCTAATGGCCTTGAAAACCTCTAGAATATTCTTTATTGATGGTTCTGTTTTTTTGGACGTGTTTTAAAAATTATTTAAACATATCTATGTGCCTGTGTCGGGTATCGCCTGACTATACAACCCTTACGTTTTTCAGATATTTTACTACGAAGTGAACAATAATGACCAACGGATCTCAGAATCGCTGTTTCCTTCGATTTTTCTTCTTGGAAAAAATCAAATGTGTTTCAATTTCAATGGATTTTTTTTATTTGTTTAAACGAAATTCGATTGGAAATTCTTTTAATTCATTTTATTTTGCATTCAAAATTCTTAAGTGTAGGTACCTAATGCAAACCTTTTTTTTTGGAATAATTAAAATTAATTACTGCTAACGCAAATAGAAAAGTTCATGTTCAAACAAAACAATAAATTATATATCAAGTGCAATGGGCCAATGACTGGGGCTCGTATATATGTAGAACAGAACACTTCAATTCTGATTCACTCAATTTCGCTTTCCTTTTTTGTTTTTTTTTTTCTTTTTTGCACATTTATTATTGGAATTTTTTCGCTACGCTAGAAAGTGTTAAATAAACCGAGCGAGTTGCTCGTCATTTGACCTAGCGAATCATTTCTAATTAAATTATCATACTCTGAATTCCGCTGGTTTATTTTTGAGCTTTTCTGTTCGAACCGCACGTATGTAATTGTATGCTTTATTTCAGCGTTCATAACGAAGGGAGAAATAATAGAATTTTTTCATTTTCTTTCGTATTTTCTAATCGTCTTATTAATATTTATTTTATCAAACCCGTTTCTCGTTAATGTGTGGATCAGTTTTTCGTTATCGTTATTAAATACAGTAGAGAATAATGCCCGATTTTCAATAGCGCAAGAATTGCTTCAATATTTCAACACATGCTAACATATGAAGGCAGTTCTAATCAACAATTTATTTGGTTGCAAATGTTTCCATATGTGTGCAGCTGTTGAATATTTGCAGGAATTTTGGGCCATAATAAATCAGGTATTACTCTAAATCCTCAAAATTATACCGATCAAATAATTAAGAAAGTTAACATCTCCTGCAGTAATATGAACTGACCCAAGTGTAGCCTTCGGTCAGTCCTTCATGTTACCAGTACTAGTCCCCTCATAGCTCCACTTCTAATGTATTCAACTGACCTTTTTAACACGGGCCTGTCATTGGAGTGGGACTAGTCCGCAAAACGGCTTTTTTTTGGGTCAATTGTCGTAATTTTGTCTGGTTTTAGGATAGTCAAATAAGGAAAGTAAAAAACCAATTTCTTATATATATTCTAAGTTGATGAAAGTGTCATGTACAGACTACCCTTAGGTTAGGTTAGGGTGGCTGCCCCCTTTAAGGGGACACACTTAGGCCGCGTGTGGGCCCGTTGTGATGCCACGTGGGAAGGCATGCCTCCCTAGTTACCCGTTTGGTGGAGACAATTGGACTCATTTATGAAGCGAGCCATGTCTTTTATTCGAACAGATGATAGCTCGGTGAGGGAGGAGAAGAAGAAGGAGCCGAGTAGCCTGGATCTTCTCCTGGCTAGGCCCGGGCAGTGACACATGAGGTGGGTCACTGATTCTTCTTCCTCCTCCGATCAGCAACTTCTACAGAAGTCATTGTAAGGAACGCCAAGGTGTTCAGCATGCCTGCCTATTAGGCAGTGTCCTGTTATAATGAAGACCACACGCCTTATGTCGGCGCGGCCCAGGGCAAGGAGTTGAGTGGTCCTTTTGTAATCTAGGTCTACCCACATCAACCTTGAGGTGAGGCAGGAATCTTCCTCTGCCCATGCCTTGCGTGCCTGCTTGTAGAAATCAGATTTAATCTTTAATTTCACTGAAGCCAGACTACCCTTAAACCAACCAGTGATGCCATTTCAGCCTTTTTTTAGTCAGATCTAGCCGTTTTTAAATCGGCTTAGCCGGTAAAAACATCAATTTGCTATTAGCTAAAAATCTAGCCTTTTTCTTGTGGTAAATAGCCTTTTCAGCTATTTTTTGTATTTCCTTGTTTTAAACCAAATTTTGCGGTGTGTTTCCGATGTAAACACAAAGATTTACAGTTTGGGACCGAATACACACCAAACCATGTCTACAGACTCGATATGCACGTCTATATCTTGCTAAATGCAAAAAATTAAGTACTCGCATGACATTCCGAACCGGATACCAGCTTTTATGCATTTCAACAAGGACTGGAACGATATACTGTAAATGAAGACATACGCATACTCGTATATACTTTAATCAATTTGTTGAATTTTGATTTCTTTGATATTGTTGTGTTCTGTGTACTTATATTATAAGACCATTTCTAAATGAATCTGCCTGGGATTTTTTTACTTAGAAATTTTTCTCCGCGGAAAACAAATTGCCCTTAACGTCGATAATAGGAAAAGTTTGATGATATTTGCTGAAAAATTTTCGAAATTCTTGCTCCTTTTACATTTCCATCTCTGCTTGCTTAGAATGGGAGAAGTTTTTTTCAAATCAGCAGGGAAAAATTCCTTGGGAGCATTTAAAATCGGACGATGTTTGATAAAGCAGAACCAAAATAAAATATAAAAATAACAGCCTTTATTTTGGCCGTTTTCAAGATTTTTTTGGCCTTTTTTAGCCTTTTTTTTGAGCTTATCTAGCCGGTTTTCATTCGTAAGAGTTGGCATCACTGAAACCAACCCGTTCATTACCGTCCGCCGGCTAGCAGAACTTGATGGAGCGAACTCCCATAATATAACCGGTAGGATTTCGACCGGTCAAAGGCCAGTTCTTCTTAGGAAATTGGCCGGATTGAAAGGAGAAGAAGAGATATTAGCTTGCCTTAGTCTTTCCCCAGTTAAATAAATATCATTAGAAATTATTTTGAATTACTAGGCATTGAAGTAGGAGGAACTATTATTTAGATAGGAAACGTGTCTTACGTTAGAAAGGATTTTTAAAAATCATTTGTAAAGGATTGCTCATTCCAACTCACTTAAAAATAATTATAAATATGTACCTATAAACTTGAAACGGTCTCTTATCGACTTGTTGATTGCTGCGTCAACCTGTCAATAATTTACCATAAATGCATGTCATTTTCAGATTGCTATATAAGAATTTTTTTTTTTTTTTTTTTGTATTTCACAAGGACATTCTTAGGCCCGGTTAACTGCATTCGAAGTTTTTACAATTTTCTTAACTTCATTGAAATAAGTCGCAAGCAATAGTTTTTTCTTTCTGTTCTGTTTTTATAGTTTTCTCGTAGTTTTATTCATCGCTTTCGCACATACTTGATTTGGTGTCTTTGTTTGCCAATAAAATTGACAACAAAGTGTGAAATAGATTGTGTGTACCTATTTGAATAACGAAGCGTTAATCGTTTAAAAGAACTCAACGTATACTTATGTACATAAAACATTAATAGTGAATCGCATGAAATCCGACACTTTTGATGCCATTATTATATTTCTTTATTCATAAAAAAAAAAATCGTATCAAAGTTCACTTTTTTTTTTTTTGCTGTTTGCGTCATTTGAAAAATTCGCTGCGTCATTGACGCTCTGTGTCGGGGGTATATACTTATATATTACGATTGTGGGTACGTTTGTATCGACCAAAACTAATCGGGGAAACTATTAGCGTCTGCTAAAAATTCGATTTAATCATTTTCATCCGTCCGTCCGTCCGTCCGCGAATAGTTTATAGTCTTTTTAGAGGTGTTTAGGGTACCTGAACTAGAAAATCGTTATGAAAATTAAGATAATATACTCGTAGGTATGTATATAATGTGAAGGGTATTGTACTATCACAATAGATCTAACTTGATTTCTATTGGATGTACAGTAGAATGTTGCCGCAACATGACGATGAAGCTGTCGAATATAATGCACGAACGAGTTTTTATTGTTTTTTTTTTCTTGTTTTCTATAGACAAAGTAATCAAGTGGTTATAGTTAATTTTAGTTAGAATGTGCAAAAAAAAAAATAAATTGAAAAATAAATAAACATGTACTCGAAAGAATGTATGGGATCAGGTTTTGCAAATATTTATATAAAATTTCTCTAAGTTTCTATTTTTATTTCTTGGATATACAAAAAAGCACATTTTGAAATACTTACAGTAGAGTCTGGATAGAGTGAACTAAATTTTTCAAGGCCAATTCATAATACCCAGTTTTTTGATAAAAAAAAAAGTTCGAGATTGACTAATGATTTTTTAGCGGCCTCTTGCGAATGGTTATAGTACAGTGATGGCCAAACCTATATCTAAACATTCATAATTGTGTGTGTTTGTGAATGCGCTGTCGACTTCGCTGTGAGTTCCCAGCGGAAAATTATCTCCTGCATGACAATGTCATCAGTGATGTCATCGATGACATATAGGTGACATTGTCATGCATTACATCTTGGAGGATATGTCATCGTTGAGGGATGCTTTTCACGTGCTTGACTCTCATTGGCTATTGAAATTTAAATAAGGTTTTAGCGTCAGTTTAGCGTTAGCATGAAAAGGCGTAGATGATGAGTGGTCGACTCAGAATCCGAAGATTGCGGGTTCGATCCCTGGCTGAGGCGAACCAAGATTGTTAAAAAAGAAGAGAGTTTTCAACTGGTTTTCTATAAATTGACATTTAAAGAGAAAAAGAGCAAATGTGCTGCTCTCAAATACTTTTTTCGCCATCGCACCCCTAGCATGGCATTGTCACCGGTGAATTCACTGTCCAACTCCTGTGCAAATGTCATACAAAGTGTCATATGAATTGTCATGCATACCGGATTCAAAGTCACCCTGACTTCATCGATGATGTCAGCGGGACATTTGCCGCTGGGTCGGTACACGCAATACGTGTGCGATTGCTGCGTCGGCAAAAATTTGTCTTCCATGTACAAGTGCTTGGATAATCGAAATTTGGCCGACACTGTTATAGTACCAGCGTAATCTTTTTTATAGATCTCAGCCCATGTGTTCAGACTACCAAAGTTTTCACTCATTCCAGGGGTTCACCCAATCCAGACTCGACTGTACCTTTTCCAGTTTTGCACTATAATTATATAAACGCGATAAGAATTTTTTTTTAGAGAACTTTTGACCTCAGTGATAACGGAAAGAAATTTAAAAAATTCGGATTGTTTTTCTTTGCAGACAGCACTGTACTCTTGACAGTCCTTGGCTGCCAGAAGTGGTCCCGAATTGAGCGGCACTGTTGCCAATTTTTTAGGGGTCATATCGCCGTAATATTTTATAATAAGCTCATAACTCTCTTAAACTTATTTTGGAAGTCTTCGAAAAATCAAAAGTTGGTCTCATAAAAGTTCCCCAAAAAGCTTTTCTTCCTAAATTCTCTCGTAAAAACCAGAAACGCCTATTAATTAAGAGAAGATTCCCCTAAAATTCTAACAGTGTTGATCGGGTACTGCCTTGAAAACGCAGTGATGACCTTTTTTGTCAATGTTATTTCTGAGGGGCGCCCCTGGTAAGGAAAACATCCGGTCTCCTAATTTTTCTCCACGCGCTATCTGTCACTATGTATAATAGAACTTTGATCGTGCGAGATAACAGCCCTTGTAGATTTATATCTACAATTTTAAAAAAATTTTTCCCTGGATTGGTCTTCTGTTTAATGCCTACTCCGAAACCTTGAAAGGAACTTGGCGTTCATTTGTGAACTTTCCAGGTGCCAGCCTACATTTTGGATTATTTTTCATAGGGATTTTCCGCTACTTCCAACCGACGTTATTCTTTTATTTTTAGGATATTTTTGGAAAATAATGCAAATTGTTGTTTAAATGTTCTATGTACAAACATTATTGGAGTCTAACAGCGCGATTCTGAATATTCCCGGGGAACTAATTCCCGGGGATTTTACTTCTCTCGAGACCAAAATTCTCCTTTTTTAAATAGATAGGGAAAGAAAAATTATGGATATGGGTCAAATACCCATCCCCCAACAAACTTCTTCTTCCAAATATTTAAAAAAGAAGAAGTTTACTCTTGAGAAAAGTGAATTCCCCGGGAATTTGTTCCCCGGGAATATTCAGAATCGGGCTGTAAATGATAAATATTTCTACGGGATTTTTGTTCGAAAAATTTAAGGCAATTCTAAACCTCGAATTCCTTTTTCCTCCTACGCGTTTCGACAAGCATATATATTTCTGTAATTGCTTGTTTATTGTATTGCTAATATTGCTAATAGACAATTTCATGGTCCACCAATATATTTTTTTCTCTTTTCCATTTTTTGTTTACATTCAAATATTTCGAATGTTTGCTTTGCCAGAAATCTGAACTTATGCCGCTGTGCTTTATTCGAATTGTTTTTTGCCTCATAAAAAATATTTTAATATATTTAACTACAGTTTTTTATGTACTTTCCACGTTCATTAGCTTTCGTATAATTGGATTTTGGTTGAGGATTTCCAATAAAATGTTATCGACTGTCAAAAGTATGTCAAAAAAAATCGTAAATTTCGAACAAAAAATTATCTATTTATAAAGTAAGATAACACTTGAGCTCTCGATGCCAATGAATTACAGATATTGCGATTTACCCTCATGCTTTGTCAACACTCCAAATGAATTAAAGCACCTTTGGTTATGTATCCTTTCCGTGAATGTATGTATATATTTTTCTAAACATTTAAATGGGAACAAAAAATAATAATTTTTGTTAAACTAAAAATAAGTTAAAGCCCCGCTCCTTTTACTCTGTTGTATCGTACCGTGGCACTATAATCGCTTCGTATGGACGCACAGAAGCAGTTGCCCCATCTAATGGCTCATCGTCTGGCAATTCTCCGGGCAGAGCAATGAAACGGAAATTCTGCAAGACGGTCGTAATGTATAAAAAAAGGTTCGTCTTTCCCAGAATATCGCCCATACAACGATGCCGGCCAAAGCCAAATGGATTATAGGCCTCTGGAATTTTCAGTGCCCCATCGACCAGAAATCGTTCGGGCTTGAATTTATTCGGCTCCGGAAAGTCATGAGGATTCATTAGCATGCCACGGAAACAGGCGATAACCATTGTATCCTTCGGTATGTTATAACCACTCAAGCGTGTATCACGCAAAGCCCGATGCGGTATACCAAAAGTATTGCCCATAAACATGCGTACCGCTTCCAAAACAATCGCTTCACAATATGGCAATCGTGTGCGATCTTTCCACTCGGGCAGACGTTCCAGTCCGACGAACTCTTTTATTTCCGCGAATGCCTTCTCTTGAATCTCTGGATTCCGAACCATATGCAAGAAGGCGAAACCCAAACTTTTATTCGTCGTCTCCGAACCAGCCAAGAACATATCGAGACAAACGGCCAAAAGTTGCTCCTCACTGAATGTATCCTTATGATTCGGATTAGCCAATTCGCGCAGATACGTATCCATTAGATCGCGCGGTATATCGTAGTTCATAAAAGTCTGTCGATGATTATCGACTTCCTTTCGTAGAAACGCATAGACGCGCTCGTGATTCTCCACAAATGCATTATAGCCGGAATAGTTGGGCGCAATGAAACGCATAAACGGGAAATGACTGAATAGCGCACCGACCATATCCACGTTCTGGAAGAGCTCGAAGAACATATTGAGTAAATCGTGTACTTCGCTGCTATTCCGATCGTAACGCTTACTTGCCATCATCGACCAAAGTGTATTGAGCACATAGACCGTAAATAAATTATGCATCGTCACCCTCGCTCGCTGTCCGCCCTGTTCACGTATTTGATCCTTTAGATCCGATAGCAAATGCGCAGCTTCGTTCTCGATCATCGTTGCCATGCCACTGCGTGCGAATCCGAAATCCTTTAGATGCCTCAGTATAAAACGTCGTTGATCGATCCAAAGCTCTTCATCGGTTACCAGAATTCCCTTCTTTGAGTTGAATGTACGCATGCGATAGAAAATTCCATCGGGTTTACCATCCAATTCTTCGTTCGTCATCATCTCATTAATCGTATCGCTATAGTACGCGATCACCAATTTATCCTTGCCAATCTTTAGACCGTACAATCCATACGGATTTAAATAGATCTTCGTTAGCTCATCGATCACCTTGCAGAACATGCCGTATTTAATCCGCAATTGAGAGATTTGCAATGCACAGCCAACGATCGGATACCATTTTGGGCCAGGCGGAAACTTTTCCGGTTTCTTAACATCCCATAGCAAGAAAATCAATATGAGCACCGAAAAGAAAATTACCGCATAAAACATGTTCACACTTCACTTCCTGTTTGCTTACTTTCACTTTCAAACGGTCACTGTTACATGCTCAGCCATGTAATGTACACGCATAGCTTCGAAGAGCTTTTTTTTTTTACTTTGTTTTCTTTGGGTTTTTTCTTTTTTTATCTGCTTTTACTGATTAACCTGGGTTTTTCGTACTTTTCAAAGAAATTTTCACGTCGAAGACGCATGGAAAACTAAGAGTTTTCAACGGTTGCAACACATTTTATAGGTTCGCTTGAAAGCTGGCTGCAAATTTGAGCTTGAGTCGAAGAAACACCTTGACTAACGATTTAATGTATCAAGCCTGAAGCCAGGCTCAGGTTTCGCAATTCATTACGTAAGACATTTTCGGCTGACCATGTTCCATTAAGTCACATACATAGCAAATCCGTTTGCCAGGTGGAAGTTGGTAAACCAATTTAAATTTTAATAATAATCTCAGTATTTCATCCTTCGAAAGGTTTCTTTAGCGATTACTTTGATTTAATGTCATTTGCTAAGTTTTCCAATATACATATCTATGAATATTATTCATTTATTAATTAATTTATTTTATTTATTTATTTGCTTATATATTTATTGGTTTAATTATATATTTACATGCTGATCCGGCGAACTTCGTTCCGCCTCAGAAGGAACTAATGTGTAAAAAATCAAAAACTGTAAATATGCAGGCTTCTCTCTATCTGTCTTTCTTTCTCTTTCCCTTGACTTTGTAAGCTATTGTTAGGCAGTTCGCCTACAATCTCGTATACTTTCTAAGCTATTGGTAGGCAGTTCGCCTACAATCTCGTATACTTTGTAAGCTATTGGTTGGCAGTTCGCATACAATCTCGTATACTTTCGAAGCTATTGGTAGGCAGTTTGCCTACAATCCCGTACCCTTTGTAAGCTATCGGTAGGCAGTTCGTCTACAATCTCGTACACATTGTAAGCTATTGGTAGGCAGTTCGCCTACAATCTCGTATACTTTCTAAGATATTGGTAGGCAGTTCGCCTACAATCTCGTATACTTTCTAAGCTATTGCTAGGCAGTTCGTCTACAATCTCGTATACTTTGTAAGCTATTGGTAGGCCATTTATAACAGACTTCAAGGTACCGGAAAATCTGTCTTTGTATACAAGTTCTGTTATAAAAATATATCGCATATAGAAGACAGTCTGCTATGTATATACGATACATGTACGATCTATAACAGACATTCTATTGGCAGTAATGCCCGAGAAGCATTTTTGGTGAAATAAAAACAGTAAACAAAGGAATCAGTCAATTGTCTGTTACCAACGATATATCGAGTCGTGGGGACTTCCAAACGTGTATTTTATAAGTCTACTAGAAGAGATGTCTGTTATATACGAATTCCTATGCATTATTTCCATTAAACTTGGAGGGACCGGAGCCATTGTCTACTATATGTGATAGTCTGTTATAACCGGGTCTGTGATAATCGATATTTTCTTTCAATAACATTGCTCATACGTAAAGTACTGAAACTAAAAATTGCTCGATGGGCCCAAATATTGAGGATTAGCAGCCTGATAAATAGATCTTGGCCGATTCTAAGACATGTACTCAAAATTTCATAAGAATCGATCCGTCCGTTTCGGGGGACTTTGGTAACAAACACCGCGACAAGAAATAGTTATGTACAGTCAATAGACTAAAGTTGAAGTACACCCCATGGAAACCAATTTAAAACAAAATGAACCAGTTCAAAAAAATCAAAGTATTCAGTTTATTGAAAGACCACATATAAAAAAAAAAATTAAAAACGAAAAAATCCAAACTCTCGCATATATTACTGTAAAAAAGAAGAAACTAAAAACAAGGCTGGACTTAAGTTAAAATACCTACTTTACCAATTAATACTTTCTTGGCTTGGATTTCGTTGAATTCATGGACTTGAAGAGGAGACTAGTTTTAAGTTAGTCCACCCCCAAAGCCAATGACTGCCTGAAGATAATTCGGTATAGATAGATCCAACTTATCTGTTGCGGATGCTGCAATGTTCTTTTAGAGCTGCTTTTCAAAATTCTTTGCTGTTGGAATCCGAGTAATCAACATTTCTTGCTACCAATTCCTAATCGTGTTCAATGGGATTTAAATCCGATGAAGTTAAAATTTCCCTATAGACCCGTTCGGAGTTGGCGGTAAACTATAGGTCCCACTCTTCCTACTAAAGCGATACAGACAGCGACAGGCCAAGCGACAGGTCGGCTGTAAGAACAATTTTGTTGCATCTTCAGACCACAAAGCGTACCCCGTTGAAAACGGGATTAATAATCGCTAAGAAACAGAAGAAGAAAGAAGAATAAGAATAATAAGAAGAATAAGAAGAGTAAGAAGAATAAGAAGAATAAGAAGAAGAAGAAGAAGAAGAAAGAAGGAGAAGAAGAAGAAGATCTGTATAAGAAATTTAATATTTAAAGAAAAAAAAAAAGAAAAAAAATCGATCTCTTATAATAATTTCTATTCAATGCAAGAAATTTTGTCCTGTGCTCTTAGAAAACCTGGCTATGAAGACAAAATTCAGTACACGATCACAGAGAAAAAGGACAAAAAACGAGCAAAAGCCCATGTGAATGCGGTATTCTTTAAGCAGCTGCGACAGCTGCTACGTAAGTACTCGATATCTTATTGGGGTTTCCTTTTGGATCTTCACCAAAAATATATTTTACCTAATTTTTTTGTATATTCTAGCGGTACTGATACCCGGTTTTTGGAGCCTAGAAACTGGACTGCTGATGTTAATAGCCGCTGCCTTGATTGGACGTTCAGTTAGCGATATC